>CM056387.1:3447434-3524934 GCA_029718625.1 Synaphobranchus kaupii
TGAACAGACAGAAACTAAAATTATACATGGCATGCCATTCATAAAAGTGTAGAAAATATAGGTAAGAGAAATGTGAGCAAACATATAGCAGCTGTTTTACGTTTTATGAGAAACTGTTTCGTTTCTGGTGTTTCTAATATTTTGTCCACCCCCTGTATATGGCTGAGTGACTTGGTTAGGAGTTACTGGGAGGTATTTTGGTCATGCAATTTCAAACATGTTACCAGCAGGTATGTTTTTAAGGCATTGATGCTAACAATGATAGCTGTTGGTGGAAGAGGTTAGTGTCGACAGTGAAATTGCTAAAAACGCTTCTTTGGATGTGTAGCGCATCATATTGAAAGGCAATAAAATTATATTTACATTTATTACATTTACAGGGGCGATTGGTGATGCCATAATGCTACGGCCTCTGGACAGGCCTAGACTATAGCCACCAATATTTAAACACAGAGTACATTATGTAGAAAAGACAGGGGGAATTTGGGAAGTAATTGGGGAAGCCCACAACTAAGATCTGCGGTTTCTACCTCCAGGAATAGTTCACCACCAACAGTACTTCAGCACTAATGTTCCTCAAATGATGTGAATGTCTGTACCTCAAGGTTTCTTTTCCTCTATGTAGGTATTCTGACTGTGTGTACTACTCATGTTTATTACTAGGGATATCTCCTACGCTGTGAGAAAGTTGTGCTTTATTGGATTTGCTTTGTAGTCGCGTCAATGACCTTCAATATGCACTTATTGTACGTCGCTTTGGATAAAAGCGTCTGCCAAATAATTGTAATGTAATGTAATGTAATGCAATGTAATGCAATGTATTTGGTCCGTACTTTTTTATTTAGATTTCTTTAAATGCTTTTATACATGTAGTTAGTTTTAGGACTTCTCATGGCTACCTTTCTTTGTGTTGAAATATATCTCCTGCATGACAATGTCCTAAAACATATAGCTCAGGGACTATGCAGGTCGTCATTTTAAATGAGAATTGATTCTCAATTGATAATCCTGGTTAAATAAAGGTCTACTGTAAGTCAAAGCTAGCATGACCTGCAGTCAACGATGCTTCAGAGAAATGGAAGATAAGAAACAGGAAGGAAATGTATGCAGAGACCAAAGGGCTGATAAGATGGAGGATCAGATATAGCTCAATGAGACAGCAGCACTGAAGAGGGTGCTGGTCCTATCCAAAACTCAAACATTTCACCAGCCAATGCCCTCAGCTCTACCTCGGCCCAGTTACAGCACGGACATAGAGTATGGTAGTTAATTCCAGAGCTAATGTAAGGGGCCTGGCTATGCCAGTAAGGGGTAGGGGTTATAGGGCATACCCAGGGGGTTGATTTCCAGGTAAGTGAAGTACAGGTCCTCGTAGAAATTGAAGAGTCCTGTGAGGAAGCTGGCCAGGATCCTGAAGGACAACAAACACATGACAGACATCACGTCTAAAGCTTCAAACACCGCCTGTTCACACGCTGCTTCACCAAACAGCGACAGCACCACTTTGTTTTCTCCCTTTTTCATTTTCTTCTCAGAAACCAAACAATTATGCATTTCTTTCATTTTACGGACTTTTACTGAGGTACGTGCAGGTCTTTACACCATTTTGCTGTGACCTCAATAAAATAAAATAAAAATACAGTTTTGGCCTCAGGCACAATAGACCAAGTTCCAATGTATTTGCTAGTAGACTTGACTGATGGCCTGGCTTGCTACATTGGTGAAGCGGGTGGCGTCAGACAGGCTTTGTAAAACTATCCCCTGCTCTCAGCTGGTGAGTGTGCTTTGGCAGGTATGAAATACATCTCTACCCACGCTGGACGCTAGACGCTGCTTTCGTCCTGGCAGGTGTGGGCAGCTTTACGACTCCAGTGTGTCCCTTTCGCAGAGAGACGAGTACCTTTCTCTCGCTCGGATCGGTGTCTCATTGACCCCCTCCTCTCTGATCTGCTTGGCGCCAGCTGCCAGGAGTCCATTACCCTGTAAACCCACCATGACTCAGCTCCTGCCAGGGTCTGATTGGCTGAGGGTGCGATGACTCAGCTCCTGCCAAGTTCTGACTGGCTGAGGGTAAGGTGCCTCACCTCCTGCCATGTTCTGATTGCCTGAGGGCATGGTGACTGAGCTCCTGCTAGGTTCTGACTACCAAAGGGCGGGAGGGTGGGATTAGCTATAGGCAGACAACTGCCTGAGTGACGCCCAGCCCAGTGAGCCCAGCCTGGGGTGAGTCACAGCTTCACCCCCATCAAAACAAAGCGGGCGGCTCTCGGACGTGCTCTGACTGAAGATGAGAATCGACGGGGATCGCTGCGAGAGGAGGGGGAGGACGCAATCTTCCAATCATCTAATGGAAGCTGGCTCGTCGCCTGCTCTTCAATCTTCGTTCCATTAGGGAAAATTGCCTCCCTGCTTCTTCCTCAGTCCCTTTTTTTCAGGTTCTTTTCAGGTTCACCAAATCAATTTTACTGAGACACTTACAGGGACATTTACCCGTGATCCACTTTCAAGGCCGTTTCGAGTCCTTTCAAGGTCCGATTCTCCTGAATTCAAGGACCCAGAAAAGCCAAGCAGCAGTGCCGGACCATGAGCATTGCAGACGGACAATCAATAAAGCAAAATAAGCAACATTCCCAGTGATTAATGCTGTGCTAGGAACACCCCTATCAATCCTCAATGGACACAACAGCCATTTTGAGTAAAATTATGAGATTCTTTTTTCTTTTTCTTTTTTTTCTTTTTTAATGCTCTTCCCCCTTTTTTTTTTTTAAACACACACACACACATCTTGGCACTCATTGCTGCAACCTCCACTGGACGGCGCAGACAAGCATGCGCTTTTCTCTGAAGCAGGTGAAGTCCCTGCCGCCTCTCATCACCCCACAGCTCACAGGTAGAGTTCACTCAGATTAGAGTGGGAGGAACACACTTCATGTGCAGATTAATAGGTGGACTCGCGAGTGCCCGATCGACCTGTAGGGGTCGCTAGTAAACACGGGCACGCTGTAATCCCGGCCCTCTCATCCCTGGGTGACTCGAGAACCAACGGTGCATCGCCATGAAGGGCTGAGTGCTGCAGTTAGCACACAATCCTGATTTGAAAGCAGACCGTGGGGCCCATTCATGCACTGGAACAGAGAACAAGTGCCTTAACAAGAAGAGCCACCCGGCAGCCCCGAGTAAATGGCTCTGTTCCATGATGAGTTTCAAAAGGACTATTTATATAAAGCTTGGGCATTAAGCTTTTCTAGAGAATCAGCAAAATCTCTCACCATAAAGATATTAACCCTAAGCTCCAAAACAGTTTTTCTAAACATTTCTAAATAATTTTTATAAGAGAATGGGAACTCTGCTGCCACTTTAAAATACCTGCAGAAACATTATATTAGTCCTTCAGCCCCCTAGGTGAACTGCCTACTGCAGCAATGCACTTTTGGCTCAAATTTGCTTACTGGATTGTGGGGCTTATATTTATTTGTTCAGTCACTAAAGATTCAAATTTAGCCCACATGCGAAGCAAAGTTACTTTCAGCTGAGCAGTGCTAGCTTCCTTGGGCTTGTGGCCAGCTTCTTGTATGTGCTTGAGCATAGCTCCAGTGCTGTCATGACAATGCTCTCTGTGCTTTTAACTTGCTTGTTTATCCCCCATTTTTTTCAAGTCCACCTGGAACTTCTTTTCTATCTGTCCGGGGGAGACATTTTGTAAGGGTATTCTATCCAATATTGAGTAATGCACACAATGTGTCACCTGGTGTGCTTTTTTTGGTCGTGTGGCTTTCATAAAGGCATCGTGCAGAATAGTTTTCACTCACTCCTTCCTGTCGGGCTTGACGTGGGTCAGCAGCTGGCTCTTCACAGTGTCCACGCTCAGCGTGTCGTCCACGGCCACCAGCAGCTTCTGTGCCTTGGAGTCCACATCTCCCACATCCACCCCACCCTCGTGGTGGAACAGCACGTAGTCCCCCTCCCGCGCCGCGTAGATACACACGTAGAACTCCTCATCCTGAGGAGCAGCACGCCGATTAACAAGGTCGCACGCACGCACCACACACGTACATAAATACACACAAACACAAACGTGCCCACACACAGACACACAAACATACACATATGCCAAAAAGTGCTCACCTGCTTATGAGGCACAAATGGCTCGATGAGGAAATTTTTCAGGATGCCTTTAGTCTTTCCCACCTGGGCAGGGAACACGTAAAAATACATTTACTACAGGTCAGAAATCAACTGACCAAGTGTATTCATGACAACTGTGGTCATGACAACTGTGGTCATGACAACTCAACTAAATTTCATTAAAAAAAGAAGCAAAAAGCACAGAACTCAGTACAGTGAAAACTGAGTAAAGCGCAAGTGCATTAATTCACCAAGGGATCCTGAGACAGCAAGTGCATATCACTAAGGACAACCCTTTGAAGCACATTAGCACAATGCTAAGCACAACCCTATGAGGCACATTAGCACAATGCTATGCACAACCCTATGAAGCAAATTAGCACAATTCTCAGCACGACCGTATGAAGCACATTAGCACAATGCTAAGCACACCTGGATGGGTAAGTGGTCATGGGATGTTTAAGGCCATTTGCACACTGGTGCACTCTCAGTCTTTGAGGAAATAAACAGACAGGAGATAAGGGGGAAAAAAAGCTGCTAATGGTAAACAAAAAAAAAAATAGCCATCCACATTCCAAACGTTCTGTAAGAACATTCATCTTATTGCGAACCGGTGTTAACCCTCTCCACGGTTAGGTAGGTTTTAAACATGTTAAGTCACTCCTGCAGAGAGTTGCAGGGTAAGGAACAGAAGGATCTTATGGAACTGACTGCTTCTCATACCAAGAAGCGTTCTGATGGCCATCAAAGTTCTGTCAGAGTGCAGCGGAAGACCATGTGTGCCCCACACATACGGTATGTTTCCACAGACAGCGACAGTAGACCACATAATGGCTTCAACCCACACCTTCTGAACCGCGCCCGGCCCCTGACCACACTCACTGCTGTCTGAACCATACGTTTAGGCACTCACCGTTGCTAATCAACAAAGCAACTTATATGCACACCAGAAATGTCCATTTTTATTCTTTATTTGAGACCACAACTAAACAACAAAGGGCCCGTGATGTTGTAAATGTTAGGGTTGTCTTCAACCTACTCAAGGACTGTAAAATGTATTAGGCTAGTCATTCAGTATTAATGTATGTATTATTAGGCCTATTACATAATATTTTGTTTAAATAGCTAGCTATAGCAAATGATTCCAGTTTCCACTCTTTGCTAGAATTAAAAGGACTGACAGTGCGCTATATATACACACACAAAAAGAAACAGACACAAATGCAGTACACACATACGCACACACACAAATGTAAATGCAGGTAGACACTGCCGTAGTTCTTGTTAAATGGACACAGGACTGCTAATAAGAAAGACGTGATATATAATAGGATGGATAGCGCTTGTCATTAGATTAATGGTCTGGTGCACACCGCATCCCTGCATAGAGGATGAAGCACACTTCATTATTTCTTATTTACAGCCTCCGTTTCTGCTGATGTTTTTACAGGCACCGTCGGGGGAGGTACAGAACCTGGGTCGGCAGCTGGCTGCCGTCTCTCTCTGATACGCTCGCTTAGGTAAGGCTTGGGACAAACACATTTCAGTGCCAAACAGAGAGATGGATTTGCAGAGGAGGAATGAGTGTAGGTGGCGGTGGTTATTCACCAGCGGTTATGGGCGAAGGTCTCGCCTGACAAAACCATGGCCCGGCTGGGAGGAAGCGAGCTTCACAGCTGCGTCAGGCGCATCAAACACTACCAATCACAGGTCTGCATTTGTATTCAGAAGGAGAGCCAAGCTGTCAGGGGAACGTTCTGGCCTGTGGCGTGATATCATAAAGGCTGATTGACAGCATCTGCCACAGTCGTCTCAGCTCAGTGAGCTGCTCCCTATGCACAGGGAGGGGTGGGGGAGGGCGGGGGATGCAGGACTGTCGTGATACGTGGCTCCTGTCTGACCCTTGCCTTAAACCTTGATCTCTGACCAATCCTGTGAGAGCACCCTGGCAACCATGGGATCTACCAAGCAAGACGATGGATGTCAACTCTGGAGATGCCTCACTGCACAGCAAGGAGCTCAAACTGCAGTCACTTCCGTGACTTCACAGCAAAAATGTCGGTGTCACTTTAACACTGATGGTGTACATCTCACACCCTTGGGTGTTTATATGAGTCCACGGACTCATATAAACGCTGTAGTGTGTTAAATTTACACCACCATTTTTGCTGTGTTCAATTAATGCATAATTGAAGTCACTGATTGGCTAAAGGGTTCACACACCTTGTTCCCAAGGTCTAAACTAGCTGCTAAACACAGGATAGAAATTTCACAAGAGGGTCTTCAAGCCAGTGTCTTCAAACCAGTGTGACTTCCCATTGTAGCCATGAATCAAAACTGCACATTGATACAAATGTGCACTTTTTGATGTCTGATATATAAAACATTTTCCAGGGCTCCCGTGCAAAAAAATAAATTATAAAAAATTCTCAATGGGATGGGAAAAATCTCAATGAAAAAAATCTCAAACTTGGATAAATAGAGAATGAATACAAACACATTTTTAAAAAGGAGGTGAGCTCTAAAAATGGCTCCTGATGATTCATTATACAAGCTCTGGAGGCCCACTGTATTTTTCTAAAAAGACAGTTAAGTGAGAATGTGTGCAGTGCTTGAAAATAATCAGAGAGATTATGCATGAACAAAGTCAGGCAAATACCTACAGTTGGCTCTTTGTGCTTAATACCGCTAGCATTTGTTTTGTAAATGAGAGGACGTTACATTATGCTGGCGACTTGGCGTGTTGGTTTCTGAAATGCCGATGACCGGCCACCTCACCGTGGTCTCCTTCAGGAGGCGGGGCTTCAGCCACTCCTGCACGCCCCTCAGGTCCAGGTTGACGCCCACCAGGCCCAGCTTCCCACGCCGCTTGATCAGCTGATCCGGCTTCACCACTAGGCTCTGCCGGAGGACAACGGCGGAAAAACACAGGCACCAAACGCAATGTGACTGCAGTGGCGCTTTATCAAACTCACAGTGACAGCACAATCGGAAAAACACAGGCACCAAACGCAATGTGACTGCAGTGGCGCTTCATCAAACTCACAGTGACAGCACAATCGGAAAAGCACTGGTGTGGACGCAGGCTTGTGTTCGAACCCGGAGGTCATAGGTTTCAATCCTAGATCAGGCAAATAAATACGATACCATGCAAACGTACAAGTTGAGCAAATCGCTCTTGATAACAGTGTCTGCTAAATGCCTGGAATATAATGGAACTACTCAAGGTCTTCTTTGAAGACAACGTTAAGTAGAGAGGTATTTTATTTAGAGAGGTATTGATGTTCCCCACTTTTGAATGTCACTTTCGATAAGGGAATGCATGCACATACAGTGACCCTTTTAAGACTGGACACCGTTTTAATGTATTATCGTTCTTTTTTTATTTATTTATTTTTAACTTGTCTATAACACACATAGGGGAGCTTGTATTACTACTATTAATAATAATAATAATAATAATAATAATAATAACAATAAAAATCTACTAGCACTTATGGAAACAGCCCCTGAAACAATCACTATGCTGAAACCGCTACTGTAAGATTAACATTTTACAAAGTGTTACGATAATAAAGCTGCGATTTGGCACACGCTTTAACCTTGAATAATGTATCATGTATGGGTACGTTTTTATCATTTCCGTTCAATCAGCAGCCAATGCGCAGTGCTGTAAAAGCTGCATATAAATATAAACAGTTAGTGGCCATTTAGAGATTGTGTTTGAGAGGCCCCGAGGCTGAAAAATGTGGATTCATTCTCCCGCTAGCCGATCGAACTGTGCTACCCGTTTACTTTGGCTGATTAATGACCTCTGAGTGAATAATGGGAGGGAAGCCATTTCATCCTGAAAGCCCGCTGTACGCCAGGCAGCGCTAATGAAATTTCCTAATCAATCGCACCGCAGTTGCCAGGCCCATTCTCCAGCTCTCCCACCTGACCTTTAGGTCCACCGAGTCTGATCCACGGAGACATTTAACTGGGAGCCACTTAAGTACAGCAATGCCAGCGCCCGCCATCAGCCAATCAGATTAGGCCTTAAAGTGAAAGTGGCTTACAGTTGCGGCCAGGATTCAAAACTGCACATTCATACGAATTCTCTGTGCTTTTTATCTCTGCTATGTTCCGTTTTTAAGAAGTGAGCTCTAAAAGTAGCTGCTCATGAGCGATGATTATTAAAATGGATTGAAGAGGTGATTGCGTGCACAAGCGAGCCCCAACGTGAAGCCGTCCCCTGCACTTAATTGCTGCAAGCACATCAGTTTACTCTCGTTTGTAAATGACAGACTGTAAACTGTAGTAGAGTCTAGACAGCATTAGAACTCCACCTCAGCGAGCAGGTCTATATCTGAGTGGGTCTGGACGAGAAGCTCACCTCAGTGAGCAGCCAGAGCAGGTCTATATCTGAGTGGGTCTGGACGAGAAGCTCACCTCAGTGAGCAGCCAGAGCAGGTCTATATCTGAGTGGGTCTGGACGAGAAGCTCACCTCAGTGAGCAGCCAGAGCAGGTCTATATCTGAGTGGGTCTGGGTGAGAAGCTCACCTCAGTGAGCAGCCAGGGGTGGTCCTGGCACAGCCGGGCCCAGTCGGTGTCGGCCGTCACGCTGGCACATTTGAAGCGGTTCTGCACGGCGGCAGGGGTGCAGATGTGCTTGTACAGGAGCTCCTTTCCGGTCTGCTCGGAGACGGCTTTGGCCGACATGGCTGCTCAGCAGGGAATCCTGGGATAGGGGGGCGGAGACTGTAAGAGAGGCGTGGGACCGATATGGATCTTAGAACAAGGCTGGGAAGCTTAACCATCCCAGTTACTACCATTACACCCGTTACTCATATCACTCGAGGGCCGAGAGCTGCTGGCCAAACAGTAGCATTAATTGTTCAGTTAATTACCTGAGAGAAAAGAAAACCAGGACCGGATTTGGATTTGAGTAAACATGCATTACACCCTCTGTATCCAGGCAGACCTGGGTCAAGGAGTTTATTCATCAATATTCATGGACAGACTTCATTCCTTCATACGACAGTGTAATTTGGTTAGTAAGAGGTTTTATTGAAAATTTGCAGGGATATGCGGGAGTATCTTCAAAACTTTACCAACATCAAAAGAGAGAAATGTATTTCAAACATCTATTTAACTCAGATCTGGGATCAAGTGGAGAGATAAATTAAAATTCTATAAACTCTTAATCCAAATACACAACACTGCTTGGAAGGTTCTGATCCAACTGCATCACCTTAAACACTGCACACAATCGCATAACGACATCAGCCACAATGCTGCTACTGCAACATTGTAGCAATGAGCCGAAACATAAAGAGCATGGTGGTGAGAGAGTTGAGGAGTTTGCAGACAAATTTGTCCTTAATTCCCAATGGAAAATCAGTCAAACTTTAATTAGATTTAAGGATTTTAGCCGAGTTTAATTATGAACTAATTGGTTCGTAATTAGTTTAGATTCGTCACTAGTCTGAGATTCTACATGTGCACAAACATGAAGGTTCTGTCTAAATCTTTTTTAAGCCCTTCCCTTCTTGCAGCTGATTATACCTGTAGATACAGGCCTGTGTGGCCTTCAGACTGATTCAGCCTGAATGAGCGGAGGTAGAACTCCATTAGTCTCAGACTGGAGGACAGTAACAGGAACTCCTCAAATGCACAAGGAACACAGAGGGCCAGAAGGAGCTGCATTAATCACTATCTAATCTACTAGGTGGAAACACATCTACTGCGATTCTTGCACCTCCATTAATCACTGTTGTACACTGCCTGGTCAAAAAAAAAAGTAGCCGTTGCATCCGTCATGCATAGTGCCCACTGTACAAGCCTCTGGAGGCAGTGTTATGATCTGGGGTTGCTTCAATTGGTCAGGTCTAGGCTCAGCAACGTTATGCAGCAATAAAATGAAGTCAGCTTAGTACCTGAATGTACTGAATGACCAGGTTATCCCATCCATGGGCATATTCCAGGACGACAATGCCAAGATCCATCGGGCTCTAATTGTGAAAGAGTGGTTCAGGGAGCATGAGGAGTCCTGACCTTAACCCCATTGAAAGTCTTTGGGATGTGCTGGAGAAGACTTTACGTAGTGGTCCGACTCTCCCGTCGTCAATACAAGATCTCGGCCAAAAATCAATGCAACTCTGGACGGAAATAAACGTTGTGACGTTGCATAAGGTTGTAGAAACAACGCCACGACGAATCCGCGCCGTAATCAAAGCTAAAGGTGGTCCAACGAAATATTAGAGTGTGCGACTTTTTTTTTGGCCAGGCAGTGTATAACCCTTTGAAGAGTATGTTTTTTCAAAAACAAAACATTCTAGTCACATATTTGAAGAGGTGTAAAATCAAGGTTCAGAAAATAAAAGTCCTCCCCAGTATTTTGTTCCAATCACCTGGATTAGCACAATTCTTCAGCCAGGAGGTAGAACTAATTAGTGAAATCTGCTGGCCGAGTTACTGGGTGCAGGACTTTTACTTTCTGACCCCTGGATTTTACACCTCTGCATATGTGTGATCTTACATCCTAAACGGTAAATGAGGAGAGCATGCGCTGTGCACATTGGGACAAACCTCCAGATGTCACCCGGCACATACAGTCTGCCAGAATAGCTGGTGACAATAAAACTTGATGCATGTCCAGATGCAGATGCATCCTCCGTGAAACTAAAGGCCTGTCTTATGAAAACATTTGTAATGTCTCCGTAAAGCATCCAATTCTTTTTAATCCCCAACATTATAAAAACCATCTCATCTGTGGAAACAACCCTTCACTTAGATTACCCTATGAGCCCACCTTATGACAATAAAGAATAAACCAACCGTTTTATCACTTCCAAATAAATTAGCGGAACTACATCTTATTAATACTCCTCCTGTTTGATGTTATTTAAACTAGCTATCTGTTTATCTTTAAAGGGCTCAGAGATTGTGAAAGCCAATATACAGTGGGTTGAAAAAGTATTTAGCCCCCTTATACTTTTTCATATTTTGCTGCGTACGAACATTTGATAAAAATTGAGGCTGAATTCAGGCTTTTTGCTGGTATTCAACACAAACAACTCTACGTTGTCAATGTGAGAAGTAAAATCTACAATTTGTTCCAAATTATTTATAAATAAAAAACCGAAAACAATCAATTCCTTAAGTATTCAGCCCCCTTGCTTCATTGTACTTTAACAGTCATACAGACAAAGCTAATATTGTCTTTCTTGGTAACAAAGCCAAGACCAGGTCCCTTCAATACATTTTAATGGCTCTTAATGGGATTTTAGGAAGTACAATGGACTTTACATCGCAATACTCAAACAGAGTTTATCTGATATTATTCATTCATGGATGGCATTTGAGACCCGGCCCTGGGGGTTCAAGGAAAGCATAAATCATTGCCTCTCCATCACTTTATGCAAAAATTTAGAAAGTGCAATTTCAGCAACTTTCTCCCTTCAGATGTCTCTTCGCATAAAGTGATGGAGAGATGATGATTTATGTTTTCTTTGAACGCTTTGAAAGTCTCAGGGGGTGAATACTTTTTCAACCCACTGTATAAATGCAATCTATTATTATTTAATTAAGCATGGTGAGCCTTGGGGACTAACAAAAGAAACTAAATTAGATATGGCCTTTTAGACTGCTGTAAACAGATTACTAGGTTGTCCCCTGGACTTTGGTCTCTAGATAAACTGACAGGGTGACATACAGTACAGGACAACCCATCTCACAAGATCCTTCATAAATCAGGAATCTACAGTACAGGCTACTGATTCATTGGCCAGATGCATGCAGTGTGACACTGGCTCATGTCAGCTTATATAGATTCATAGAAAGATGTTCACAAAGAGGGAAAATGGCAGGCGACATCACATAACCTGTCACAACATCTTCATCTTGTGGAGAGAGACAACCTGTCAGTAACATGCAGAGCTAGGATTCACACATATGAATATATGAAAAGATCAATCTTAAATTCAATAAAAATTGAAATGATTAGGCTTGATGTTGTCGGCTTTATGAAGCTGTGAAATTAATGTTCTACAGTTCACAGTCCCATGCCATTCCCAGCATGCACAGAACAGACACGCCCCTAAGAGTACCCTTCAGCCAGCTACATTCAGCAGCCATTTACTGAGCCAAGCCACAAGGGCATCACAGCAAATGCCACCCATGCCAGTTAATTAACCACCAATCACAGTATTGGGTCCTGGCGAGTCCTTTTACCACCAATCACAGTAAAGGGTGCTGACCAGTCTGGGTGTTTACCACCAATCAACGTCTTCACTACAAGTGTCCTTATTAAGGGTATGCAACAAGCAGTTACCTTCACTGCCGACGATGCACAACAGCGTTACTCACGTGAGATGGAAAGACGCATGTGCAAGAGAAATGCAGATTTTTCTGGAAACGTACATAATACTCACTGACAGAAGTGTCAGAAGAAGCATTGACAAGCAAGGTAGAATACATGTAGCTGTACGGCATCTAAATCAGTCATAGATAGAGGTGCCAAACTAAGACTGTCTGCATTAAGACAACAGCCACCACACTTATAGTAACGTTAGCATATACCTCTAAATCACTGCACTTTGCGAAATTCCTTGCCAACAGATTGAAAAATATTTCCTCAAAGCAGTTACGAGCTGGTATCAATCCGTCCATTAATATTAGCTTTGAACAGACGAATAAGAAAATAGTTTAAAAAATAAATCACCTAAAAGCAAGAATAATTTATTTTCAAAAAGGACTCAAATATCGCGTTTTCTGACTGACCTGTTCAAAGCATCTCCAACCAATTTACTTAAAACTTGCAACACTCATCTATTTTACCAGAATTAGTAGGCTACTTCCTTGGACAAACGTTAGAATATCTATGCCAGCAACAGTGTCTTTCCATGTTGTTTTGGCGACGGCGTAGATGTCATTCATTCACACACAAACGGAGCCAAACTACATTTCAGTCTCAGCATCACCGAGTGATTCTGTGCAATGAACGAAAAGGTTATTGTCATGCACCAAAGCGATATTTAGCATACTAAGTGATTGCATTTAGCCTATCCGATGTGCTAAGAAGTTAACTCCCCGAAATAACTTAGAATTGCTCGTGAACTAACGATAGCGTTATCTGTTATTGAAAAACTAGCCATCTGGCAACTCTATATATTTAAGTCCCAATTTCCATATCTTAACGGATCCAGCTAGACATTGCAATTCACACTAACGTAGCCTACTTGTTGGCAGGTGTTGTAGGTAACTTAACTAAGAAGAGGTTATCAAACTTTAGCTGGTCAGCTGCAAGCTTTCCGATGGAATTCTTACCTCGTTTACCTGTTCTTGGGAAGAAATTACTATCAGTTGTCAGAGCCTTTTCTGATATCGTTAACTTTGTAAGAACGGGATGGGAGCTCACCTTTCTGCTGTTCTGACCGCGGAGTTTATGATGATGATCCTTTTAAGACTGTCCAGGGTTTCATTCTTCGCGCAGTCTGCCGATGCGATTACCTAACATCTCCGAACCGTGATTGGCTCAGACCATCCCACATGTTCATCTGGTTACACAGCTCACACCCACCACACTTCGAACGAACGATAATGTTTAACCTCATTTAGCCTAACTGGCACAGAGAATTGGTGTTTTGTTGAAAGTAGTTTATTTCTCAAGTGAAGTCAAATTTGCTCAACAATTTAAAAAAATTAAAATTTCAAACAAGTTTGTGTAGCCTAACCTATTCGCCTGTGATATTTGCAAGAACTCCAAAAGATGCATGCATGAATCACATAAAAGTCACGTTTGAGATTAACATTTCGCTCAAACTAAAGTTACCATATTTTGTTTGTGAATTGATCGTACATTCCGGGTTCTGGGAAACAAACTAATTAAGCAAGAGGTTGCAGAATTGGTTCGGGGATTCAACAGGTTTAAGTGAAGAAAATTTAAGTCATCCAAAAACCGACAATCCAAATACGATTATTCTTGGTAACCTTAATATACCAGAATGTATACTGGACTGGTGAGAGATTACAAAACCGGTAAATCCACGTATTGTAGACCTTGCAAATTAATTTGTGGTTGTGCTCCCCTGCTTCATTATTTAAATAAAATTGATGTTTTGTAGTTGATACAATTAACTTGTCCAATGCAGTAGCCTAGGCTATGTGATAACCGTGCGCATACATTCAATTAGAGTAGGTTATATGTTTTTATTACAGCGGTTTACAGCAATTTATTCTCAATACATAAATAATGTTTATCGACATGGCACAACTGCAGGTAAAGGGTAGCCTAGGCTATTCCGCATTCATATCTGCAACATGACCACAATTAAATGGCAGCCTTCTTTCATGTTATAGCCTATCCAGAATATCCCACAAGTCCTGATTTGGTGGTTTTGGTAGGACACGATGGATGGGGTGAGGAAGGACAAAGACCATTGGTAAATCTGTAATAACAGCCTGGCAGTGTATGAGCCCACGGGTCGTTGTGCAACGAGATTGCGAAGGAGCAGGTTGGATAGCCTGCGCAGACAAGGAAGCGGCCGGGGAGGCACGGGAACCACTCTAATATGAAATGCAGATACGGGCGCTTTACTTGCATTTATCAATTACTGAATCAGTCAAGATGATCCAGAGTAGGCTATTCTTAATCAGCTAGGGAATAGATAATCAGATCACCAGCAAGATAGGCTACTGCAAGCACAGGATAAAGGAGGTAACTAGAAATTGACTACAGACAGGGAAACTCAGGAATAGCATTTCTGAGGCACTAAATTCTTTGGACGATTATTAACTTTAGCATTTTAAGGATTAAAACGCTACCATTTTGTCGTGCACATTTTACATCTGAAAAAGTCCAGCAGAACAATTCAAATTTGCCCAAACAGCGCCACCTTCTGTTTAATAAGCACAAGGCCAGTTATCGGAACAGAACCGAATGATGAGTATATGCCTGGGATTCTGAACTTTGGCTAACAATTAAAAACAATATTTTTTTTCATTACAAATTTTGTCAAGTCCAGCAATCACTAAACTTCCAAAAACCCAGTTTGAGAAGTAAAAATGAAACAACTGTATTTATTTGTAAATCCAAGTTGAATTCAGGTCTGACTGGACAAATATTTTGTTCCAGTACAGGGGTCTGTAATCCTGGTCCTGGAGAGCCACAGGACCTGCTGGTTTTGGCTGTTACTGAGCACTTAATTTTGTAAAGAATAATTGTGTCTAGAAAATAGTGCGTTCAAACCTAAAAAAGTAATTAATCTACCTGTAGGCCATTATTGTTTTTTGATTAAATTGATCGCAATTTATCGTAATATGATTCATTTCTTATTCTTATACTACATGGTATCTAATTATGGCAATTTGTCATGTGTAGTGTTAATTTATTACATCCGTCATTGAGGACGTAACAAATCACTATCTGCAGAAGGACCATATGGGGGGCTATATAAATAATGTTATAGATTATTAATGATGGATTATTATTATTATTATTACTACGGTAACAAATGTCCCTAAACAACAAGAGTCAAGCACATTCTTTATTAAGTGCAAAAACCAATTACACAAGCTGTAGTACCGCAGGATTGTATTGAACACAACCACACATGAAAGGCACAGTAACCAAGCAGATGGCAGCTGAAATGTTTGACCTGCACCAGCATATGTGCCGTGGGCATAGGAAAGCAGTGCAAAGGTTTACAGAAGAGAACAGACAAGTGTACATTCACGGCAACTCATTCCAAATTTCCCGCCCTAAAATACAACAGCACTGTGTGCAGCATTTCACATGACATACAGTATTCAGTCAGACATCACACCTTTGGTTTCCCCCATTTAAAATGATGAGTATCCCCACAATGCCATGGCAAGATATAACCAAGAAAAAATTAAATGCAACCAACCATTAAAGACTGATTTAATGTAGCATCACAGTCAAGTGTATTCATCTCTCAAGGGGACCGCCAATATTTACTAGTGTAAATTGTATCATATTTAAAGGAGAAAGGGCACTCATTACACCCTTCAATCTCCTGAATATTTAACTCTCAGTGGTGTGGACATTCAAATTCAAAAAAATTGAAATATGTGGGCCACTAGTTTACTGGCACGTAGGGAGGTTTGGTGCTATGGTTGAAGGTACTGTTCAGCAGATATCACCCAAAAACAAACAACAATATTCTCTATAAAAAATATTACTGTTTCAGTTCATAGTCTCTTCCACAAAGCCCTTCCTTTTGGATATTTTTTAAATCATGTACGTTTCTGGGTTTGGCATACGCTGACCGACATGACTAGCCCTGAAATGTGGTTCACTGGTTTGTATGGATTTGACACAAACTTGCAAGCTTAATTGGTTGCTGGGGCTACAGCACAAAAGGCAGCGGGACTTTGACAGGAGAGATTTACTTAACTGAACTGCAGATTAGCTGCAGGTTCGAAGGCCTGTTTGGTGACGCTGGCGAGTGACAGCAAACCCAAAGCGGGTGGAGAGTTTCCACTCATTCCTCTGCACTACAAAATTAAGCACCCGAAACACAACCCACCCATACCATAGAAGAAGAGTCTCATTCGGCCCAGTTGTTACTGCTGCGCACCTCCCTCACAGAATGGTGCACTTTGGCTTCTTCTTCCTGACTTCTTCTGGCTTCTTATGGCCATGGAAGCTGGAGAACAGGGCGGGGCCAATTATGGGCTCACGCAGGCTCAGCACCCAAATGCCGTTGCCGTAGTAACTGAGCGGCCCCAGCTCCAGGTCTTCCACCTTCTCGCCCTCCTGGCCCTGCTGTTGCAGCTGGAGGATCTGCAGCAGGTCCACGCCGGTCTGTACAGGCTCCACCCCTTGAGCGCAGCCCAGGGTGATGTGGGCCCGGCTGCCAGGGGGCAGGTTGGAGCCGGCCTCCTCCTTGGGGTCGCTGGGCCAGAGCTGGAGCTGCTCCTGGGTGAGGGCCACACGGGCCCCCAGCGTGCGGGGCGTGAGGAAAAGGGCCTGGAGCTTCAGCTCTGTCATGGAGCCATAACTCTGCTGCACAACCTGCAGGCCCGGGGGGGGGGGGGTGGCGGAAAGAGAAGATAGAAAAACAATATGTTTGGTTGCTGGCTAGGAGAAGGAGAAGTACAAAGAAGGGCAACTAAACTGGTTTCCGCAATATTGTACGTTTTGCATTCAGGGAATGTTAAGCATACAAGGAAAGACACTTAATCTATGTAGACTCAACAAATGGAGACAAAGGGCATTTGACTAAGGTTTTAAATTCAATAAAACGGATCAAACAAAGTGAACGATGAAAGCTTTTACAGATGAATTCGGAGCAGATCAAAGGGGACATAGATGGATATTAGTTCACAGGAAATATCAGGTATGTTTTTAACAGAGCTGTCATTGCCTAGATCAGGGGTGTCAAACTCCAGTCCTGGAGGGCCGCAGTGTCTACAGGTATTTGTGGTTTCCTTTCAATCAGCACCCAGTTAAAGCATTGAGAACAAGGTGTGTGGACTTCTTAGCCAATTAGTGACTTAAATTAATCACTTGTGCTTAAACGCACCAAAAACCAGCAGACACTGCGGCCCTCCAGGACTCGGCAACGAGGGCCATATCTGTTTCTGGTTTTCATGCCAACTTCTGGCCTTAATTACCTAATTAGTCCTAATATTTGCGTCATCTGAAATTTTAGCTACAATTCTTAGTAAGTGCATGAATGACAGCCGAAGACTTCTTGTGTCCCTATATGGAACATTTTAATGTGATTTAATCTACCAGTATTGGTGTAAACAGCCAATTAGCTGGGGTAATTGGTGGGAACAAAAACCTGCATCATACACACCGGCCCTCCAGGACTGGAATTGCCCACCCCTGGTATAGACCCTCATGGTGATCCATTCTAAGCTTAACACAGTGCTGCAAGCTCTCTACACTCTAGGTAAATGGGGTGTCTTGGTGGCGTAGCCTGTAGATGCACTATCCACATGCTCATTTGCGAGCTGCGATGTCGGCAGTCCGAATCCGACCACACAAACTTTGTCACATGTCCGCAAAACCTTGTCTCTCTAGCTCACCATTCTTCCTGTCTCACTGCGCTGATTAGCTCTTATCAAGGAAAAATTACCCATTTGGAGACAAAAGACAATTTAGTCGTAATTTAGAGCTAATTGCAGTCTAATGACCAATACGGAGACTCAAATTCAGAGGAGCAATGTACCAAAAGAACTTACTGGCTCCAGATCAGGGGACAAACTACACCGTTTAAGGTTTTTCCAGTCAGGTAATCCGGTCAGGATTTGAAATACTCAATCCCAGAAAAGGCTGGAGCAGTGTAGTATAGCGGTTAGGGAACTGGGTTTATAAATCAGAGGTTGTAGGGTGGTTGGGAACGTTCGTTCTACCCTTGAGCAAAAGGAACCGCGTTTTCTTTCCGAAAGCAGCTGCAGTGCATTATTTCACTGGGGGTGCTAACCTAAAAGTAAGACTTTTAAATTTCAGTTGAGAATTCTGTAGTACGGGAGTTCCACCAATGTTAAGTCAATGAAGACCATTAAAGACTGTCTTTTTTTTTTTAAAGTTTGAATTGTATAGTTTAGAAAATACAATAGGAGTCTGAGAAAGAGGTTTTGTATGTCGAGCTTAAAAACTATAGGAGGACATATATCCAGAAGAATAATAAGAATTCATTTATCAAAGAAGTTAGACTAAGTAATGAATTCATTTTATTTCCGTAATTCTTTATCAATAGATCAAGACAGACCTGCGAGACAGGCTACAGGAGATAAATGGAAATGTTCTTCAAGAGAGTGAACATAGAATAATGGTGTGCAGCGATCCAAAAGCACATGCTGTGTACGGACATAGCGGGCTTGTACTGCTGAAACAGAACTACTGTTTTTCTACTACTGGTTTACGATTTACTACTGTGAATATTATCGTGTGTTTGTGTGTGTGTTTAATAACAGTGTTATATTAACAACAGGTAGCTTCGTATGTATAGGTGATATACCCCCTCGTCTCAAGACTATTTTCCTGTGGGAAACTACTCATCCCAAAACAGAACATTTCTCCATTTTAATACCTAGCTTCCTGGGAACACTTTATACCTAACAACTAAATGTAGACAGCTTAGCTTGTCTTTAATAAACGTTCTGACAGGACCACCTGTGTTGGTGCAACACGTCTGAGATGTAACATTGCGAAATGCAAATTGAGTAACAATGTGAGCCATGTCCAGGTTAACAACAAGCTCAGCTCAGCTGTTGCAACTGCTTCCTGGACCTTGCACAGCCATGACCACAGCTTAAACCAGGGATGATGGTGTAATATTTTAGCCAAATGAGGTGTGCAAGCTGTGACAACAAGATTTGCGAGTCTCCACTGATATGGGAATGTGATAGAGGAAACTTATCACCAGCTTCTGCACTTTTACAGATTTGCATTTCATATTTTTGTGACTGCTGGCAAGGGGCTACGAGTCAATGTGCTTGTTCTCGGAAGAGTGTGAGGCATACGTTCTGAAGTTAGCATTTTTGCCTCGTTGGCAGCGGTGAGTTCGGACAGACCTGACTCTTGGCGTACTCCTTGGCGCCGGCCGCCTTGCCGTAGTCGCAGAACTTTGTGGTGCAGTGGAGCGGGCCTGTGTGCTGGAAGTACTGCTCCACCTTCACCACATCCTCACCCTCACGAGGAACTGAAAACACAACGTCAGGATGTCAGCTGGCAAACAACTCGTCCAGCGCAAGTCTAAAAACTCAGTTGCTGATTTGACATTTGACAGTCAGGCTTTATAAAGACAAACTATGGCCATTCCTCGCAAATACAGAAGCATAGAAACATACAGTGCAGTCCGTAAGTATTTGGACAATGACACAATTTTTGTTGTTTTGCCTCTCCACTCGAGCACATTGGATTTGATATGGAACAGCGACTATGAGGTTAGCTGACAGAGTTCAATAGGAAAATGAATTAAAAAAAACAACCCTTAAAGTGATCCATCCATATCTACTGCATATCTGGCAGCAGAGTGATGGATTGAGACTCGTTTGATACCGCAGACCCTTGATGATTTACAGCCATTTAGCCAACCATGTGATCCATACCAATCTAGTCCCACCCCCCCAATTCCCATAGAGATCCATTCAAATGCAGAGAGGTTGTAGTATCGCTTGTAAGAGTACCTGAAAATAAGATAGAGTCTTTTTATGTTGTTGGGTCACAGACATCAGGAAGTCATGACATGCAAAGGATTATGCAACCAAATATCAAATATGATGACTTTATTTAAGTTTATGTTAGGTTGTCCAATTACTTTTTATCCCCTAAAATGGGGGGGGACTATGTATAAAAGTGGCTACAATTCATACATGGTTCACCCGATATATATGTAAAAACCCTCAAATTAAAGCTGAAAGTTGGCACTTTAACCTCATAGTCACTGTTCCATTTCAAATCCAATGTGCTGGAGTACAGACCAAAACAACAAAAATTGTGTCACTGTCCAAATACTTAGACTGCACTGTAGTACAGAAACATAATGTACTAAACACTCACCACCAATAAACTTCTAAAAAACTGAAATTCCATTTGTGTGTGTGTGTGTATATATATATATATACACACACACACACACACATATACATACAGTATTAAATGGTTGGACAGTAGTCTGTCGATAATTTGCTCAGTGAACAGACCTACATGCACTGCCCTGCAACCATAACTCATGGACTTCTTGCCAGATGATGTGGAAGTGACAGACATAATTTTTATGTTAGCCACCTGCTTGGCTGTAGTCTGACAATTCAAATCAATAATGGTTTATTACCATGACTGCTGAGAACAATATTTGCAAACCATTTGACGACGAGACGAGACATAAAACAAACAGAATCATATCCGCAATAAGAAAGAAAAAAAGAAAGAAAGAAAGAAATAAAGAAAATGAAACTGCAGTTGATGCTCACAGTCGCTCAGGTGCTTCTTGAAGGCCTCTAGGGAGTCCAGGGTCTTCAGGAAGCCCTTGGCTACACCTTCCAGCTCATCCTGGAAAGTGTGGCGCAGAAACCAGCCGAAATAGAAGGGAAGGTAGGCGTCCTCCAGAGATACCTTCAGGACCTGGATCTGGCTCTTGTCCAGACCCCTGCTGGTTTTCCCAGACAGCCGCTCCATGTCCCTGCACCAGTCGGTGCGGGGCTCCAGGAACAGGGCGAAGTAGCGGTACTCCTCCGCCAGCTCTCCCAGCCGTGCCAGCCGCTCGTTGGTGTGGTTGGTGTCGTCCACCACCACCACCGCCGTGCCGGAGGCGCAGCAGGACACCAACGCGGCATCCAGGCTCGTGTGCCCGTCCGAGGTCGTCTCGTAGCTCTCGAGCTTCACGCCGTGGTCGTCGGCAGAGATGACCGAGCATAGGTCCTGGTAGCGATCGCGGATGGCAGTGGCCAGGTAGGTTTTGCCTGCACCTGGTAGCCCCAGGAGGATGCAGAGGGTGCGGGATTCACGCAGGGCCACTTCAGTGCTCTCCTCCTCCAGGAAGGGGAAACTCAAAGAGCCTGGGGCAGGGGAAGGAGCAGCAGCCGCTTCCTCCTCTGGCTTCGGCTGCTGCTTCTGCGCTGCTGATCCGAGGTTCTCAGACTCTTCTGGCTGCTTCTCTGTTGGTGGTTCTGTAGGTTCCTCCACAGACTGCTGCAACGCCACCTGTTTACCTGCCTCTTTCTCCACTGGTTTCTCCAACTCAGGCTCCGCTGGTTTCTCGGACTCCGGCTCAGCTGGTTTTTCGGACTCCGGCTCAGCTGGTTTTTCGGACTCCGGCTCAGCTGGTTTTTCGGACTCCGGCTCAGCTGGTTTTTCGGACTCTGGCTCAGCTGGTTTTTCGGACACCGGCTCAGCTGGTTTTTCGGACTCCGGCTCAGCTGGTTTTTCGGACTCCGGCTCAGCTGGTTTTTCGGACTCCGGCTCAGCTGGTTTTTCGGACTCCGGCTCAGCTGGTTTTTCGGATTCCGGCTCAGCTGGTTTTTCGGACTCCGGCTCAGCTGGTTTTTCGGACTCCGTCTCCGCTGCTTTCTCTGACTCCGACTCCGGCTCCGTTGCTTTCTCCAACTGCGACTCCGGCTGCTCGTCTTCCTGCCTCTCCTCCTCAGAGACAGGCAGCTTCTGGATCTGCTCCACCTCTTGCTCTGCCATTGCTGCCTTCAACAGCAAGAGGTATCAAGTGTTTGCAGAAGAAAGGAGACAAGCTGCAAAAAAAATTCAAGACATTTGTAAGCAGTAGAACCCTGCATCACAAATGTTATCTTTAATACACAATCAGGAGTAACACACAAATTACTTCTTCAATTCCAAACAATTAATAACAGGATGATTGGAAAAAAACCATTGGAGTCAGGTTTACGTTCTAATTGTACAAGATGCCAATTTAACCCTTATAGCTGTAAGACACATCTTGGGTTGCGTTTGCTGTGCATAATCTGCAAGGTAGCCTACTTCATAAGCCAACAACTTCTGTGGTAAACAAGTATTCCACAGGTAAACAGGTGATGCCATCATGACTCTATATAAAAGGATATCAAAAGACTCCTGATATCTCATTTCCAGGTACTCTTAGAAGCGATACTATAACCTCTGCATTTGAATGGATCTCTATGGGAATTGGGGGGTGGGACTAGATTTAGCTTTAAATTACACTGGAACAGTGTGGAACACATGGTTGGCTAAATGGCTCTAAGTCATCAAGGGTCTGACGTAACAAACAAGCCTTACACCATCACTCTGCTGCCAGAAATACAGTAGATATGCATGGATAACTTGAAGGGTTTCTTCTCCTGACTTATTTTTCCACAGAGTTCAATAGGAAAATGTGTCAGGAGAAACAACCCTTAAAGTGATCCATCCATATCTACTGCATATCTGGCAGCAGAGTGATGGTTTGAGGCTCGTTTGATACCTCAGACCCTTGATGACTTACAGCCATTTAGCCAACCATGGGTTACATACTATTCCCGTGTAATTTACACCTTAATCTAGTCCCACCCCCCAATTCCCATAGAGATCCATTCAAATGCAGAGGTTATAGTATCGCTTCTAAGAGTACCTGGAAATAAGATATCAGTCTTTTGATATCCTTTTATATAGAGTCATGATGGCATCACTTGTTTACCTGTGGAATACCTGTTTACCACAGAAGTTGTTTGAGAGAATGGCAAGAATGTGCAAGGCCGTTATCAAGGCAAAGGGTGGCTACTTTGAAGAATCTAAAATATATGACTTTTTTTAATTTGTTTAACACTTTTTTGGTCTTTGCATAATTTAATTTGTGTTCTCTCATAGTTTTGATGTCTTTACTATTCCAAAATGTGGAAAACAGTAAGAAATAACGGAAAAAACCTTCTATGAGTAGGTGTGTCCAAACCTTTGACTGGTACTGTATATGATTTAACACTAACAATGACATAAGTAACAATAACTTCAATTTCCTGCCTGACAGGTACTCTGTACTGTGATCCCATCCCTAAAAATGTTTTTAAAAAGATTCCAGGTTTATGGGCTGAGACCTAGTTATGAAAAAGTGTACATCCAAGAATGCAGATGCTATGACAAGTGCAAACCTAAATATAAAAATATAAAAACTGTCCTGCTTAGCATCCAAAAGGTGAACTGAATGAGCACATGTTGTGGAAATGTATTAGTTGCATGTGAAGTAATGGGTGTATTCTATGACTGAGGGCAGTGAAAAGCATCACACAATTAAAAACACTGTGGGTTGTAAATGTGGCAACTTTGATATGCACAATATTTCAATGGTATGGCAAGTTATGCAACAAATCGTGTCATTTGGGACGTTGCCAGCGACTGAGACAGGAAAGTTAGTGCGCATGTCCAGCTATAATGTCTGATAGGCGTGCAATTGGTCATTAAGACCTCTGAAGAAAACTTGGATAATTGAATGTTCTTGTTCTTTCCCTGGATAAATAATACGCAATATATTTCCTAAAACGGTGTATGCATGTTTTACAGTTAAAGTTGAACAATGTTTGTAAAGACTGGGCGAGGGAACATTTTTAATGCGAAATTTGTTATAATAAGGTGGATGACAAGTTGACTTAAATGGTGGCAACATAAGTAAACCATCCAAAGTAGCTAGCTTAGCGCAGTAAAGTCGGAAAAGCTTGTAGCTTCACCCCAGCCTCTTTTAAACCAGAAATATGTATCTACTTTCCGCAGTTTCCGCAACACCTCCGTAGCGACAAGTTGGCCTAGCTAGTTACGTTGTAACTCAAATCATAATATCACTTTCACAAACCTTGACCCATTTAAGTAAATAGTCATCTAAAATTTGAGTAGCTGCAGCAAACATTGCGTTTCCCAGTCAAAGAAATTCAACGAAAATAGCTAACCCGCTGTCATCAAACCGTTTGTTTGTTTTTGGTTTAAGTATTTACAAAAATAATCTCACAGAAAGGACACATGCACATTGTCAGCTAGGCCACAGCCGCATGAAGACTTCAAACTCACAACGGCAGGTCTTTGTCTCCTGCCAGAAGTCACAGCTTGTAATAATGTCAATAAAAATAACAACAAACAATGCTGCATGTCTACGTTGCGTAAATCATCTCGCTATTGTTGCAGTCTTATAAGACTGTCAATTAAAAATAGCCTAAACAAAAAAAGCACGATTGTGGGGCGCATATCCTACACAAACCGAATTAGGCTACCATTAAAAATACTTAATATTAGGCAAAGACAAGTTACCCACAACTGTAAAGTCGCTACAACGATGGTTGTTTGCTGCAATTTCATTTGAAGAAATGTAGACTACCTGAGAAAAATACAGCTTTTGAAACGGGGAGTGGCAGCCATCACAGTGCCAACACAAAACAAAACGGCGTGGTACAATCATGCCATACGGTGGGGCAAGATCGTACAGTGAGTGACCATGAAAACAGGATTGGAATGCTGTTATTACACTTTGTTGTGACAAATTCACGCAAACGGGCCTTGCGGCTAACTTTTCAGTCGATATTTTAAGTTCTTGTTTAATATGCTGTGAAGTTCCTTCTAAACTGCGGAAATGTGACACCAACAAAAAAAAACATGCTAAAACGAAAACCAACAATATAGCCTAGCTACTCACCAATGTTGCAGCTGGAATTGATAGACGTGTCCAGAACCCGTGTGTCACCGAACAGGAGTTTCACTGGGAGCTTCGCCTTTCTCGACAGTGCTTTCAAAACTGGGCTCTCCGCAGAAACAGAAAACCCCCGCAGGCGCGCACTCAGGAAACAGAACTGTAAGTGCGAGCAAGCGCGGGACTGCTCATAAGAAGGGGCGTGTCTTTCAATTAAGTGAATTTAATCTATATATAATTGCACCCATTGCACTAATGCTTCACATAGCCTATGCTCTAGCGTTCAAAAGTTTGGAATCACGGAGACATTTTAATGTTTTTTAAAGAAATGGATACTTTTAGCATTAAATTGATCAAAAGATACAGTCAGGACATTGATAATGTTACAAACTACCATTTCTATTTCATTCTATTTATACTTTAGCAATTGTAACCATTTTTACCCATGCCCCCCCACACACACATTTTAGGACACCAAAAGTAGTTATCATAAATTTAAATAAAGTAATCATATTTAATATTTGGTTGCATATCCTTTGCATGCCATGACTTCCTTGATATCTTATTTTCAGGTACTCTTACAAGCGATACTATAGTTTAGCAAGTCACAGACATCAGGAAGTCATGGCATGCAAAGGATATACAACCAAATATTAAAAATTTAAAGGCACAGTCAACTTAGTGTATGTAAACTTGTGACCCACTGGAATTGTGATATAGTGAATTAAAAGTGAAATAATCTGTCTGTAAACAATTGTTTGAAAAATTACTTGTGTCATGCACAAAGTAGATGTCCTAACTGACATGCCAACACTATAGTTTGCTAACATGAAATCTGTGGAGTGGTTAAAAATTAGTTTTAATGACTTCAACCTAAGTGTATGTAAACTTCCGACTTCAACTGTACATAGTGTCCGATTACTGCTTAGGTCTATTGAGTAAAATATTCATGATGTTAACCACAAGGACTGAAGTAAATATCGCATATCTTAAACATATAGCTTTGAATTTCAACGAACATTGATGTCAATTAATTTTCCCCAAAGTGCAGGGGACTATGGACTCAATGCCAGAATATACATCCGGACTGGGGGATGGGGCATAACAGAATTAAGAAACATCTGTGTGGCAGATGTTTACCAACAAAAGACACCCTCTTCTGCTGCTGAGGTTATAATGGGCAACAAGAACATAAGAACAGGCTATTCAGCCCATCAATGCTCACCATTTAGGTTTGGGATCTATTAAAGAAATTCAGTTCTAATTAAAATATTTATCCCTTATATCTATTCAATTAATTTCCAAAGACAATGATCTATATGCATTCTCAGTTCAATTAATGCTCAATTCCAAATTCAGACCAACAATTACCATTAAAAATGTCTCCCACAAAAAGTTCCTTCAATTCAATCATCTGCTTAAATCAACTCACACTGGCGTCAAGGACAATTACATTTGAGAAATTTACTTCATTTATTAACTGAAAAATGATCTTAGAATATTGTGGATATTTTAAAATTCATAAGTTGCATTTCAGTTTATTACCTGTATTAAAATGGAATTGTAAACATCCCTGATTCACACTTAGGGCCTTATTTACTAAGACCTTAGCATGTGCAAAACCTTTTTAGCACACAGAAAACCAATAACATGACCAATGATAACGGGTATCTGCATAACACTAAAGTAACAATGATCCTAGAAATGTTCATATGAAGAGCTTTCTATGCATTGAAAAATTACAATTCTTCATATTATGAGAAAGTGACATTTCTAAATTATAGTTTAAAATGTATATTCCAATTCCAATTCCAAAGAAACATTCATAATTACAATTAATGAATTGGAAAGACAAAAATGGTTAAACATTTGAAGAAGAATGAATAAATTCCAAACTTCTTAATGTTTAAATTGGACTGTCCCATTAATTTCAATTTCAATTGAACTGACCCCAACTTATTGTCCCCAATTTAGTTTAAATTGAACTGATACATCAATATAGCCATCTTTGATTTATGCTCAATACTATATGTTTTCTCAAAATTGTAAGGTTATTCACACAATCTTACAGCCCAAAAAGTTTGTTTTACTTAAGAGGAATTTCATCAATAGCAAGACTTGTCTGTTACATGGTTCATAATTTCATCTTGATATTTTAAATTTGGTTCAATTCAAATTTTGCAACAGTCTTCTTTGATAAACCCTTTGGCATCATCACCTGGTTACAACATGATTGACTGCTTTGGAATTATTTGTGGGGACCCTATACATTGTTACCTGAAATGAATCTCACAAATTGTGAGATTATTGAGAGGGAACCTTGGTATCCTTCGTGGTTTCAAACCATTTCAAACTTTGCATCTTATGTTTTAGGCAAGACTGTGCTACAGAGACTGTTGCAGCTTTTGACATTTGTAGGCAGCGAATACTTCAGTTAATATTTTGGCAGAAAATGCTGACTTAATAAAATAATGTATTCATGGCCTTTTAGAACAAGATCCCTCCTGTCATGACCCTTGCCGTTTATATTATTTTTCCTGCAGTTTTAAAACCCAATCAGGCATCTGAGAAGTCTGCTGCACTGTACCGCTCAGGAGTTATTTGTAACCAAGTCACTTTTGGGTATTTTTCAACAAGGGCTTTCAGTGTTTGCACAGTGAATGCAGTGTCTTTGTTAAAAGTTAGTCTTGCTTCAGGCCAGGTCCTGCAGAACAGAACAGATGGGAATCTGAATTTTGGCAGCACCGATGGACTGAGTTCACCAAGTTAAAATGTGAAATGTTCAGTAGATGGACAGTAGATTGTAACTCATTTCCCTGACACAAATTCTTGACATTTCCTCTCATTTACTTGTGTCACATTGAAGGCCTCAGTTTGCCCTTTTGGTTTCATAGGAAAATTACACTGAAAATCATACACATATTGAGCCAATGAGCAGGGACTCATTTTCAAACCGACCAAACACCAAATATCAAACCGGGCAACAGAGGAACAGGGCAACCTTCCCATGAGCCTTGGTTTGAATGTGACAGTATCTCTGCACTATGTGAGGCAAAGTATATGCTGTATTTGGGCAGTGATGCAATTTTTGTTGTTTTTGCTCTGTACTCCACAAAACAATGAATAAGAAGTTTACATCCATTTGGGTTGATCCGTGTAGGAATTACAGCCCTTTTTATACATATTTTGCCCATTTTAGGGACCAAAAATGACTGCCTTCGATGACTGCCTGAAGTCTGCAACCCATAGACATCACCAGACGCTGGGTATCTTCACTGTTGATGCTCTGCCAGGCCTGTACTGCAGCCATCTTCAGTTCCTGTTTGTTTTGGGGGCTTTTTGCCACCAGTCTTGTCTTCAGCGAGTGAAATGCATGTTCAGATGGATTAAGGTCGGGTGATTGACCTGGTTGCTTTAGCAGTATGTTTGGGAGTCATTGTCCTGCTACAAGGTAAAGTGCCGTCCAATCAGTTTTGAGGCATTGGATTCTGAGCAGATGTGCCTGTACACCTCAGAACTCATCCTGCTGCGGTCAGCAGTCACATCATCACTAAAGACTAGTGAGCCAGCCATACAGTACATACCCAAACCCCATACGGATGTAAATACCGTCAAATTAAAGCTGATTGCACTTGAACCTCATTCTTTTCACTTCAAATCCAATGTGTTAGAATACAGAGCCAAAGCAACAAAAACTATGTAATAAAAACTTAGACTGCCCTGTATACATTTAATCAAGACCTTGCCAACTCAGGCATGGATACAGGTTTCTGTTAGAGTATGAGGAAGTGTAACTCCAGTAGTACTAGATTTTTTTATTTCCCTTGCTGTGCAAGATTACTGCTCACTTCAGGTTTTCTCATTCAATGGATCCCACAGACCCTTAATTACCAGGTAGGTCCCAGTTTGACAGCAGGTCAGGTGCCAATCCAGCTCCAAACTAGATTATATGCATGTGGATGGCAGGAAGTCAACATCTGAGGATAATTCACCTGCGCAAGCAGCGGGCATTTCTCAATACATGAGGAAACATGAGGTCACTCCACTGGCTGCCGGTCGCGGCCAGGATCAGGTTTAAAGTTCCGACCCTGGACTACACTACAGCCAAAAGGTCAGGCCCCTCCTACCTACAGGACTTAATCCATGACTTCGCTCTGCTGCTGCGCTCTTCCCTCCCTCCGTGTTAACGGCTCTCGCTCGTCCCAACTGCAGAGCTTTTGCACCCTAGCTCCCCAGTGGTGGAAGGAACTCCACACTCCGCTGTGCTCAGCTCAGTCTGTTTTCCGTCGTGGTCTGTGAAGACTCCACCTCAACTAAACAAACTATCTAGGGCCATAGTACTTGCTTCATGTTTTCTATTTAACTTGTGTGTTCTTTATTTTTATTAATAGTTCAGAATGTATAGCTGACCGTGTGTACTATGTTCATTACTAGGGATTGCTCCTACGTTATGAGAAAGTTGTGCTTTGTCGGATCTGCTTTATAGTCTCTGCAATGACCTTCAGTATGCACTTATTGTATCTCGCTTTGGATAAAAGCGTCTGCCAAATGATTGTAATGTAGCAAGTGACACACCTGTACGTACTTATCTCAGTCTAAATCCCTAGACACACAGCTTTTTTGGCAACAATAGTTCATATCTCAACAGAGCAGATCCTGAAACTTTGTTTGAAATAAACCGTAAATTATACCCACATTTTTGAAAGACTTTGTAGCATGTGAGCATACACCGCCCTCCACAATGTTTTCGGGGGGCTATGTATAAAAAGTGCTGTAATGTCTACATGGTGAAACCAAATACCAAAAAACCTTCAATAAAAGCTGAGTATCTACACTTTAACCACATGTGAATTGTTTGATTACAAACATAAATTTGTGGAGTACAGGGCCAAATCAAGAAAAAATTTATTTTGTCCAAAACATTACGTTGAGCACTGCATGTTCACGTTTCAGTTGTGACAGAATGAAAGCATAAATCCTCAGTGTAAAAAAAATCTTTAATTTGCATAACCAAAACAGAAAAATGGACTTTGGAGCATGTGTTATATTACTTTAGGATATATACATATTACACCCCATTTTAGGGGACAAAAAGTAATTGGACAAATGAACATAAACTGAAATAAAGTCCTTAGTTAATATTTGGTTGTTGCATACCCTTTGCATGCCATGACTTCCTGATGTCTGTGACCCAACAACATCAAAAGACTCTTGATATCTTATTTTCTGGTACTCGGACAAGCGATACTATAACCTCTCTGCATTTCAATGGATCTCTATGGGAGTTGGGGGCAGGGTGACTAGATTAAGCTGTAAATTACACTGGAACGGTATGGATCACATGGTTGGCTGAATGGCTAAGTCATCAAGGATCTGAGCTATCAAACGAGCCTCAAACCATCGCTCTGCTTCCTGATATGTAGTAGATATGGATGGATCACTTTAAGGGTTGTTTCTCTTGACTAATTTTTTCCCAATAGTTCAATAGGAAAAGGAGTCAGGAGAAACAACAGTCTGCACTTTAACCTCATAGTCACTGTTCCATTTCAAATCCAATGTTCTAGAGTACAGTAAATTGTGTCACGATATATATAATTTAAGAAGTTATCAGATTGAAGGTACATCAGCTCAGTACTGGGTTTATGTTCATATACTGTTGCCTCTCAGCTCGAGCGGAATCCTAGAAATACACCTGATGAAAGACGTTTTCAACGGTGCGTAAAGTAGTACAGTACTCGGTGACGACAGGACGACATTAAAATGGCCTCCTCCTCAGTCAGGGCAAAGCATAGAATAGGATGTCATAATGTCAGATTTGCAGGGGGAGGGGCTTAGGCCAAACAAAATGAAGCAGGGGATTGATTGGGGACCACTGGGACGCTTATTTCGACAATCCCAACTCATGTTGCAACAGTCAAACCTAGTCTACTTAGTTTACTTAGCACAAGTAGAATGTGAGTTTATGTGGTTGAAAATGGTTATATTCAAAGCCACTATAAAATAGTCCCAACAGATATTAATCAAATCTTAAGTATTAAAATTAATGATGAGCCAATTAATAAATAGAATAATATAATACATCCAGAGTCTGGATCATAAATATAAGTTTTAGATGGTGCGCATTTCCACAGGTTCCTGTGAATCTGCCACAGCCCAGTTCTTTTAGGAACCTCTGCATGACACGAGGCACTGTCTGGAGACGTGCTGTACCTTCAAGGGTCAGGCTCAGAGCAGGAGCCAAGCCAAGTAAAAACACAGACCGGAAGTAGGGGTAACGCACAGAATTAACTTGGTGAAACCCACGGCCAGACCAACAACAACACGATACAACCGCAATTAAAGACCAGAGACACCAGAGAGTTCTTGTTTTTTTTTTGAGGGGAGGGGGATGGAGCAGGTTTATTTACACGCTCGCAGGTCCGTGATTACACTGTGGCCGCTTGGGGATGCTTTAACTTCAGCCATTTTTCAAAAAAAAAAAAAAGTAAAAATCTCAGAATGAGAAGAGTGTCCACGGTCCCTGGGTGAGCGCATCAGGGCATGAATTTACAATAAATATACATGTATAAAATATATAAACACCAGAGAAATAAAAGTCCCCTTCAACACAAATAAAGACTTACATTCCAGCAGAATGTACAATGCAGTGAGGGGTGCGTGGCGGCAAACGCACTGACTAGTGGTGCGAGGTCTGTTGCAAGATGGACGGCACTGCCAAACCGGCGGCTCTCTCCTGTACACTGCCTTAATCCTCATTCTCTTTCCTCGCCCAGTGGTAAACACACGGTACTGCCTCCTAAAACACGAGAGGGGAGCGTGGAGCACAAAACGTTCCTCCACACAGCCGGCTACAACAGGCTGCAGCTCATGGCCTTTAATGATCTACTTTGTTCGCCTGGTAGCACAGAGACGGCGGTGTAAAACCACAGGAAACTGCATGCTTCGTGAATAATTCTGTCAATACAGCGAGGAAACGTATTTGTCTTCAAGTTTAATTTTAATTTCACACCCCCTCCCCCACCCAACCTTTTCACACGCCAGTGTGTTACTGACAACTACAAGAAAAACAACCCTTCCCTTTAAAACTCCAGTCAGCCGGTGCATTTCGAATCCGCCATGCTGCTTGTGAAACCAAAAATTAACAGTGTGACTTTTTTTTAATGTACGTATTAATAGTGCTATGGGCTTTCACATTTTCATCATTCTTGTTCCTCATTTTAATGAGGGAGGCGCGCTTTCGAGTTTATTTCAAGGGCTCGAGTTTAACGGCCCGGTCCACATGGAAACGTATGCAAATGGGGCATTCAGAACCGTAAGCCTAGGTGTGAAGCGGGATTGCAAACAGGAAGTAGCAGGTGTAACATGTTCCCCTCGTGTTCGCAGGGTGGTCAGAGCCTTTGTCGTTTGTGTTCGGTTCTCAGCAGAACTGTGTCGGTGAATTGAGAGAGAGGGAGGGCGGAGAATATTAACAGAGGGGCGGGAGGGGGAGGAGTCCGGCACGCCCACATTATCCACCTTTTTTTTTTTTTCTTCCCCCCCATCATCCACCTTAGCCAAACTGGAAAAAGAAGTTCCCAGGTCCGGATGCTGAACAGGAAAACGGGAAAAACAAACAAAACGCAAAGCCTTTAGTCCTTTAATATCATTAACTAGCAATGGATAAAAAGCAGTCAATAACTAAAACTGATAAAGTTAAAGTTGTACAGGGAATGCACCTACGGAAATGGAATATACTGCACTATATTGAAAGTATAATAATATTTCACATCAGTTTATTTTTTAAACCATATGTTACAATATTGGAAACTGGCAACAAAAATTTATATTTGCCCATGTTGTAAAGTGTGGCAATAGCTTGATTATATTATTTGTATTATTAGTACATTCAATTGCAGCAACGGTAGAAACACAATCAGAGTGGAAGCATGATCATAGTGCCCCATCAGTGAAGCATTCTGGTGGTTCCATAATGGTGTGGGGTACATTTTCCTGGCGTGGTTCAGGTTCAGTCATATACTGAGACCAATTCAGCCAATTCAAGAATCAGGAATGAAATTCTATAAAAAATTAAACTGAAAAATCCTCATAGAATATATCATGAGTTACCTTCAAAGCTGAACCCCCCTGGACCTCCGAAGAACGCCTTGAAGATGTTGTTGGCATCGAAATCTGGAACACAAAGACACACACAGACAAGACGTGTTCATTAACATAGTCAGCAGTATAATCATGTATAAACGACTGTAATAATCTCTAATAATCAAATGCATTTTTGAACTAGAAAGAAACGGTGGCCCTTATCCTCAAACTCTGCACTGAATTTCTCCAGAGAAACACTCTTATCAGTTTCCAAAGTGCCATCTGTTATTTCAGCGAGCGCAAACAACGTTTCATAACAATGTAAACATGAGCTTTTCAATATGCCCTCCCTTGCTGTCTAGTAGACCGTATGAACTATGCCTTAAATCAAGGCAAGTCTGGGCAGTTGAGAGAATCAGGGAGAAAAGCGAGGCCTGAAGCCATTTGGCAGCATCTGAGTAAATCCAGGTGTGTCAAAACGCCAGCACAGCACAGGAAACTTCAGTGTTTCTTTGCTCACAGACCCACGGTGAATATGGGCTTACACCACTTTGAAATTCTGCTTGCCTCATGCAGTTTTGCACTAAGCATAGTGGGTTGAGAAACATAAGAGACACACAAGTCCCTAGTCTTGCTTCCTGCTATAAGCACTAGAGCTGATCCAGGATCAGTTGCTTGTCCTGCTTTCGGCTGCTCCGTGTTAAGGATAGAGCTGATCCAGGATCAGTGGCTTGTACAGCTTTCGGCTGCTCTGTGTTAAGGATAGAGCTGATGGATCGGTGCTTGTCCTGCATTAAGCTGCTCTGTGTTAAGGATAGAGCTGATCAAGGATCAGTGCTTGTCCTGCTTTAAACGGCTCTGTGTTAAGGATAGAGCTGATCCAGGATCAGTGGCTTGTCATGCATTAAGCTGCACTGTGTTAAGGATAAAGCTGATCCAGGATCAGTGCTTGTCCTGTATTAAGCTGCTCTGTGTTAAGGACAGAGCTGATCCAGGATCAGTGGCCTGTCCTGCTTTAAGCTGCTCTGTGTTAAGAATAAAGCTGATCCAGGATCAGTGCTTGTCCTGCATTAAGCTGCTCTGTGTTAAGGATAGAGCTGATCCAGGATCAGTGCCCTGACCTCCCATGTTCATGCCGTCCTCCTCTAGGTCCTGGCCGCTGTCGTATCGGGATTTCTTCTTGGGGTCGGAGAGCATGGTGAAAGCCTCGCCCACTTCCTTAAACTTCTTCTCCTCCTCCTTCTGCACCTCCACGCTGGCTCCGCTGTGGCGGTCTGAGGGAGGAGTGAAGGAGGTGAGTGACCACTAGCAGATTTGATTCCCTCCACATGAATGGTATTACCATTAACAGTCATATTAATGATTAGAGATTAACCTGAGAGAATAAGCTGGAACCCACAGGAGATAAACAATAAGACATTTTAGGAGTTAGCAACGTAAGGTGCACCTTTAGCCTCCGATCTGCCCACAAGTAGCCCACAGGACGTGGCAACCAAATGCCCACGTACTCCACCCTATCTGACATAACAGAACGCAGATCTCAAAATGCCATTACTTCTCATTACAACATTACATTACTAGTAGATCTCATCTCATCAGGTATCATTACAATAAGTATTAAACTCAAGTGGGAGCGACATATTTCGAAAGACACAGAGAACTTGGAGCACATGCGGACATATTGGGGCTAATCACTCAAAGAGGTCGACGGCGGGTTGGTCGCAGGTCGGCGGGCTCAGGCGCGAGCGGTACCTGGGTGGTGCATGAGGGCCCGTTTCCGGTAGGCCTTCTTAATCTCCTCTTCCGTGGCGTTCTTCTCCACCCCCAGGATCTTGTAGTAATCTTTCCGCTTGCTCTTCTTCAGCTCCATCTGGGCGTTCTTTAGCAGGTGCTTGTGTTCTGAGAGACAGCGGGAGAGAGAGAGAGAGAGAGACTAAAGAGGTGTTTGTGTTCCGCGAGACAGATGGAGAGAGGAGAGCCGGTGTTTCCCCATCGATACAATAGGCAGGGGGGCCCGCCCTACCTACAGAGTTTGCTGCCCCGCCTAAAGGTATAAAATGGAAATGCCATGTTTGTAAACTAATTTACTCACGTTTAAAAAAATCGATAGACAATTTGCTCGGGTAAGCGCTCCATTTTGTGATCCGTCTTCGGAAATTATCAACGATTCAATAGATTTGCAGAGTGTGTGGACTCCCCCTGGTTAGTAACCAACTCCGAGTATGAAATTACAGTGTTTTGATTGACAGTAATCTCACTACTACAACAATTGGCTCCTTGGCCACATTACATTCAATTGGCAGACGCTTTTATCCTAAGCAACATACAATAAGTGCTGCAGGACTTCTTTTACTCAAACTGCCTTTTCAATAAAAGGCACAAAGCTTTGGAACTCTGCCTGGCAATTACATTTTTTTATTTTATTTCTGGATAAAAATTAAACAATCGCTCTTTACGAGTGGTTGCCAAACTCTGTCTGGAAACTAACTGGTTGGTTGTGGGTTAGCGGTTAGGGGTAGGGACAAGGTGCGTCTTTGGATCGCACATGAAAAAAAAAAATATATATTTTTAAAGAGAAAAGAAACAATATAATTCACTTTACCTTAAAATTCATGTCAGTCAAATAAAACATTGCATCGGGTATATGTGCAGTTTAAACATCTGAACATTTCAGCAAGGGAAGTGAGTCACAGAAAATGCGTTAGATCATTAAGGGAGTCGTGGGCTCAGAACGTTTGAGAACAACAGCTGTACAGTACACTTCAACACTATAACCAATAAACAAATGGGGGAACGGTGGCACCAGCCAGAAACTAGAACAGACAGTAACCACCAGAAGAGGGCGCTGTGAGACAGCTTTCCTTGGGAAGCATCACCTGAAGACTCATTTGACACTTGACTCGTTTGAGTCTAACAGACAAACAGACGCGCCGCGGCAAGTTTGAGAAGCGTGCTGTAGGATGCTATTACTAGCCTCCGGCGGCCCCATCGGCACCTGCCAACTTGGCATTCGGTTACAGCTAAACACTACAACAGTGGCATCAGATGAACCTACTCCACTCAACTACACTACAGAAATCACACCACCAAGAATGCTTGCACAGCAGCTGCTGTTGGAGACATGTTTTTAGTAGCTCCTGTAAAAGACCCAAAAGGACCTTGTATGCACTCAAATTAAACTCCAGCTTAATACGAGTCTATAGAACCTCACTGTGAGATTGCTGCTACAGGCATAAAGTTAGTAAGAACTCAAAGGCTAAAATAATGAAAACCTTATCATGAGCCAAATAAATATGCTACTTCTGAACTTATAATTATAGGCAGATTAAGTAAATACATGCTGGGTTACAGATTAAAATGCTGGATTCCTCAAAATATATGACAGCCATTCATAATCCCTTTGCACAGGCCCCTTAGTGGATGATATGCTGCCGACGCCATGAGATTTCTCAACTCAAGACATGAATTGCTCCTGCAATCTATGAGGGGAAAAAACACTCCATGTTTTAGCTTTATTAGAACACCATTCAATTCATAAAAACTATGACAAATCCGGAGTTTGTGAAAAAACTACAGAGAAATCCCAGGGCATGCAGCAAAAGATTACATACTGCAGAGTACAGAAAAAAAGTAATGTTTTAATTTTGTACAAGTGTGAATGATTAGGCTACATATCTAGGTGTGTGTACCAGTGTAATATCAATGTTTTCATCTTAAACCATAATAAGAGGTAATTGTATATATGCTTTATAATGGAAAAAAAGTATTTTATTCATTTTATGACAGGTCTTGGATAGGTTTTATGGACCCATAGACATCTATCCCGCTATGTGCTGATGAAAATATTATATTTCCCACTTGAAAATGATGCAAAAGTGAACTTCATGAGTCAAAATAGTTGATTTACAGCAGTGCACAATTTAGCGATTTTGGATAGATTTGGAGACACTAAGGGACAACAGGGTACACTGCTTACATTTTGCATCATAGATCTTTAGTAGTTCTGCATAATTATATCAGCAGCTGTGGGGGTGAGGCAGTAAAGCAGAGCTCACCTTTTGTCTTCTCAGTCTGACAGACCTTCTCGTAGTCCCACACGGCTTCCTCGTACTGCTCCGTTTCCATATAACTGTGCGTTAAAGACAAGAAGCCGGTCAGTATCCGTCTCCACTGCGCTACTTCTCCAAAGCAGAACAGCGGTATCAGTGCTGCTGATAACCGGGGGGGGGGGGGGGGGGGGGGGGATCGGTGTACTTACATAATGGTAGCCTTATTTTGTAAACAGGCTCCTGTCATTGTGTGGCTAAAACCCTTGGTTTATGTTAATAATAAACAATCAAACCAGCAGCAATTGTCATCTCACTAGAAAATGTATTATTGTATTTAGCATCTTGTATGTCAAACCTTGCTGAGTTTCTCTGGCTGTATTCTTTAGCAGTAGCACAAAGACATCCCCTTGGGTATGTTAGTCAATAAAAAGTAGGACTTCTTTTCATTTAATAGATTATCTTTTGCATCAGGCATATTAAGCTGAAGATTCATTTTGCTAAGGCGTAACTAGGTACGCTAAAACAAAATTTCATGACCAGTATCTCTATTCTAATGTACATACTCGGTTCATATTATTGGACCATGCTCACAAACATTAAAGAGATAAGGACAGCACCTTCATAAAAAGGCCCCAATCAAAACCCGTGCCCAGGAACCCGCAGGCATTAAATCTGAACTGTGATTACGGTACTGACCAGGGGCGCCACCAGGGATTTTGGACCCCATGACAACATCTTGCATTGGGCCCCACCACCCCAGAAAATCCTATGCTCTTAACATATTTCGAGCCCCCCCCCCCCCCCCCCCCCCCCCCCTCCATATGGCACCCCTGTTACTGACCACTGCGCCCTCCGTAAATACGCTTTGATGTACGTGTCGTCAAGCTTGATGGCCTTTGTGCAGTCTTCGATGGCCTGCTCCAGTTTTTTCAGCTGTAGAAAGGGGGGAGAAGGAGGAAAGATAAGGGGAGGGGGTGTTGAGTGCTGGTGGCCCAGTTCCGACAGTCCCAGGAAGCCTCAGGAGGGTCACGGCGGCCCAGGGAAGTCTTTCCATGCAGCGCGGAGGCACAGGGAACTAAAAATAGGCGCCGAGCAGCGGACTCTCCGAGAAACACGCGGTCACTGCGCTGGGGACTGGGAGGCCCGTGAAAGGCTTTCACCATCACATTTAGCCACAGTAGCCTACACCGCCGTACTTACAGTATCTCAGCAATGAGAGGGATGGACAAGACCCTTGGTATGTTATTTTTCTGGTGGTGATGTGCAATTCAGACACTGTATCTAGGGTGACTAGTATTTGGCTTTATGGTTTCACATCACCTCCCACTATTAGCTGTTATAGAGTGAAAAAGCTCACGTATGTGCTTACGACAGACAAGAGTCATTTTGGGCATGAAAATCAGTATTTCCTGAATAATCAGAAGAGATCACATCCCTTTCAAGACAGCACATTATTTCCAGAAAGATTCCTAAAAATGACACAATGAAAGATGCTTGCATGCTGGTCTGTGAGTGCGGGTGTTCAGATAACTTGTAATAACAAAACAGAAATAAAATGCACCTGTCACAAAAACAAGAACAAATCCAAGCATGTACTGACAATAAAATCACAAGAAGAGAAGATTCCCAGACTGTGTTCGGAATCGCTCCCTATTCACTCCCTCCCTATACACTACTTAGGGAATGTACATAGGGCACTATATAGGGATTCACTGGTGGAAAAGAAGGAGGTGATTTCGGACACTACATAGTCTGAATAGGTTACTTAGCAACGCGCAACGCTTGCGTGACAGCGGTCACCGGCTTGGTGAGAAAGCATGCAAGAAACGGTAAAAAAGTTTTCTTTTTTTATTTTGAACAAGGGTTTTGTTGTCTCGTTGTAGGTAGATAGGTAAGTTAGGTAACTAGGTAGCTAGCTAGCTAATTAAGTTGCATTTTCCATTAAACAGTAATAATTGTTAAATTAAAAAAATAGTTAACACTTTGTAATATATTTAATCTACCGCGTTTATTTATATTTCGGTTATAAAGCCGATTAAACTGATTTAATATAGGCTACAAGATGAAACTTGCATTTATATTTACATTTGTAGACCAGCGCAGGCTCAGCCGTCGCCATCTTGACAAAAAAAAAATCTCCGGTCATGTAGTGTACATCGTTTGTACCCTACATTTTGCAGTGCATTGTGGGGGATATTGAGTGCACTAACTAGGGTGTCAAATTGACATTTTGAATTTTGGACACCCTACAAAATGGCCGACACCCTAAGTAGTGCACTATATAGTGAATAGGGAGCGATTCCGAACACAGCCCCAGCTGCGGGTGATGTGTAATTGTACTACGTGTATTAGCCTGTAGTAGCTGGCCTGGAGCCGGAATGGCCACAACTGGGGCGCGGTTTCCTGACCTTGGAGCCCACGGTGCCCCTGTTGCAGAACAGCTTGGCGTTGGTTTTGATGTTGTTGGGGTCTATTGTGAGCGCCTCGGAGTACAACTTGTAGGCTTCGTCATAATTCCCGTCTTTAAACGCTCGGTTCCCTTCTTCCTTCTTGGCTTTCAGCGCTTTGGCGTCCTGGATGGGGAGAGAAAACAAACGTCATCACGACGTCATCAGGGAGCAGCTGAAACGCAGCTGGACATCGGAACTGCCTACACACAGTGACTACACAACACACACACATACTAGATGACAAACTTAACTAAGGACAAATGAAGCATCGCTGTGTTTCACATGAAGTTTCACTGACAAATCCAAAAATGTGATATGAGAATGCTGAAAGTGCTGCCATTTTAGACATATGGCTGATGGGAGGGCAGCGGGACTCACTCTACAGGCCAGTCGGGCCTTCTCGTGGTCTGGCGCCATGCGCAGCGCCTGGGTAAAGAACTGCACAGCCTTTTCGATGCAGTCCTCATAGTACAGGCACAGCCCGCGCACGTACAGGGCGTCCCCGTTCGTCGAGTCCATCCGCAGGATGTCACTGTAAGAGATGGGCACGTCAAACAGAAGCAGAGCACGATGGGAGATACTCTGACAACACTGGTGATTACCAGCCGGAACCACCGCTTTCCTGGCATTAATAAGTCCCTGTGTGACACTCTGGCCACCACAGCTCCTCAGCACTTAGGCTTCTGCTTGCAGTTCGGGGCGGCAATAAATATCCAGCAACTGTGCTTTCCATCAAATGCAATAATTGGGATTGAAATATTTATTCATTCATTCATTTCATGACTTTGAAAAAGGCCACATAATGTTGCATGGGGATTTTTTCAGTTAAAGAGATTAATTCCAATTAATTTCTTGAATTGACTGATTTCTAAATGGGATCGACTCCAACCCTGATTGGCAGCTGGAAGCACCGCCTCCCGGTTACATGAACTGGATGCTAATGGCTTGCTACAGTGCAGTCCAAAACTATTTGGACAGGGACACATTTTTTGTTGTTTTGGCTCAGTACTCCAGCACACTTGATTGAAATGGAACAGTGACTAATTTGAGGGTGTTTATATCCGTATCGGCTGAACCATGTAGCAATTGTTGCCCTTTTTGTACATAGCCCCCCCCCCCCCCCCCCATTTTAGGGGACCAAAAGTAATTGGACAAATCAACATAAACTTAAATAAGCCCATCATATTTAATATTTGGTTTCATATCTTTTGCATGCAATGACTTCCTGATATCAAAAGACTCTTGATATCTTATTTTAAAGTACTCTGACAGGCGATATTATAACCTCTCTGCATCTGAATGGGTCTCAATCAGAAAGTCTGCACTGTTCCATTTCAAATCCAATGGGCTGGAGGACAGAGCCAAAACAACAAAAAGTATGTCACTGTCCAATTACTTTTGGACTGCACTGTATGTCACCCTAGGCCCACAAAAGTACCACCTTTTATGTATGGCATTGGGGATGTTACCAAATAACATAAATTTTACTTTTAATGTTATCTTGAGTAAAATTTATGCTAGGAAGTTTGTCTCCAGTTGCTGAATATATGATTATTACACATTTATGAGGCAATACTTGAAAGGATTAACCATTAGCCTAGCCAGTTAGTTAATTAAATTGACAACCATGAGAAACGATTCACAATTGATTGATTTCATCGAATTCATGTAATTAGCTTTACAGATGGCTTTAGAGATGATTTAGCGCTCTCTGTCTTCTGTTACGCACCTCCCTACCGACACGCTCTGTACACACACAGCAGACTCACTGAACCTGGCATTGAACCCTGGCCAATCGAAACATCACAGATTAATCCAAGCAACAGCTGCTCAAGACAAACACGGTTCATTTAATATGATAGATGCATTGTGGGAGATTACGGGCAGCCTCATGTTCACTTACGGACAAGAACCCATGACGGGCACACAGAGTGAATGCCGCACTGTTCCAGCGGCTCTTCCTTTCAAAGCCAACATTCAACTATTACATGATCAGTGACTGTCTTCTGCTGAAACTACACTCAGCCTGTGCTTCTCTGTGCATTATTGCTAGCTCATGATCCCTGATAGCACAGACGCTAGCATACGCTCCTACTTAACATGAAATGCACACGGAGTGAGGTAATATAAAAAGCTACGCTAAGGCTTGGTTCATACTCCACACAGTGACACAATTATACATATTCTGCTTCATGTAGTCACTTAATGTCTTTGGGTGGCACCGTGTGTTATCTCTTTTATACATACATGCCTGCGTGACCCAAGCCAAAATTTCTCTGTAAAACACTGGGGGGTGGGGCGATAATGACCTCGATTGGGTGAAGGTTCCAACGGGTAGCGAACGGTTATATTTACTGTTACCCTTATTTGGCTGTATAAGCACATTTTTCATTACGGCCACCTAGCAATGCTGTAAGACTGAATAGACCCTGAATCTAGTGGCTTTTTCAAGCTACAAACTTTCTGTGGCAAAAAGAAAAAAACCAAGTGCACATGTGTGTGTGTGTGTGTGTGTGTGGGCGTGTGTGTGTGTGTGAGAGAGAGCATGAGTGTGCATGTGTGTGTATGTGCGTGTGTACCTGGCCACAGACTGAGCCTCAGGATAGCGTCCCAGCAGTGCCAGGCATTCGGCCTTGAGGATCTTGAACCGATGGCAGGCAGAGGCAGACTGCAGGGCTCGGTCCATACAGAACACCACCTGCACAGAGCACAGACACTGAGTCACCAGTCTGCACTATAACTCAGAACACCACCGGCACAGAGCAGAGACACTGAGTCACCAGTCTGCACTATAACTCAGAACACCACCCGCACAGAGCAAAGACACTGAGTCACCAGTCTGCACTATAACTCAGTGCTGGGTATATGTGTATATATGTAAAAACACACAGCAGAACCTCAGGCACACAAGCCTTAGTTACGGACTGAACAAAACAACACAGTTCACATCAGAGGCCAAGGATAGCAAAGGTCACTGAACAAGAGATGCATTGTCCTTACAAAGTTATAAAAAAAAAAAAAACATTAGTCAAATGCGATCCCAGTTACTACTAGCCTGATTTCTCGCTATCGACTTCAATTTAGGTTTATAGATACAAAATCAGAGTTTCCTCAGGCAAACGTTATGCAAGCAACAATATATAAAAGATGAGCAAATAAAAAGTTTGAAATTCTTAAAATTACTGTATTTTCACGTCACTTTCATAGCTATGAACATTTTAGCGACCTCCATTCCAGATGCGTTTCTGTTTCAGAGGTTCTACTTTAACAGAACAGGCAGGATGAGCTGTCCAGGTTATTTAAAGATATTTATTTAAATATTAAAGGTCTCCCGGTTTGAGCAGACGTGCCCGGGAGTGAACTGGGAGAGATGGTGAACACGTACCATCCTGAAGTCCCTCTTTTCGAAGCCAAACTCCGCCATCCTCTCGTATTCCAGAATGGATTCTGCGTTCTTCATCTGAAATTCAAGTAACTGTCAGAATGCATCGAACACGACCTGCTGGCGAGATCATCATGAAACAGATGTGCAAGGCTACGCATTTTATTTTCCATTCATTCATATTTTTATTTGTCTTGCTGGGTATTGAGTTTTTTCGGATCACTCAGTACATATGGGACCAGTACCATGATGTGCTGCTGAAATGATCTGCGTTTTCATTTAAAATTTTTCTCAAACGCAGCAGCGCAGCTTCTAGATGCTCACTGCTGGGAGGGTATATACTGTAGGTCTCCCAGTGCAGTTACTGTATGTGAGGAGGACCTTGCAGACATGAGAACGTCAGTCTGTCCTCGCCTTGTTCATTGGATGCGTTTACAGCCCAAAAGCTCTGCGCTCTCAATCTGGGCTTCTGTTTCGCAGTCACCCTGGCAAGGATTATTTTTGTTTGTGACTGTGCGTGCTGTAGAGCACCAGTCTGTTTGGAGCTGGGCTGGGCCGGGTCGGGCCGAAGAGCATCTGACGCTACTGTTTTTGTGCTTCTAGACCTGCAAGGTATGAGCACGAGCAGCCAGCAGACATGCAGGCAAAGGGAGAAAAAGCACTAAACTAGAGGTCTGCGCGGGTCTGATTCAGTCATTCTGAACCCGCCCGCTCCCGCTGCTTTGCATGCCGCACCCCGCCCGCGCCACAAACATTCTCGCCGCAGCCCACCCGCGCCCGCAAGACCTCGTCTGAAACCCGCCCGCAAACCCGCCGCATCCCCTTAAAATCCCATATGCAAGTTCACATCCCCTTAAAATCCCATATGCAAGTTCACATCCCCTTAAAATCCCATATGCAAGTTCACATCTACCTATTGCCTGACACTTATAGAATGTATTGACGATGTACACTTAGATAATGTATAGATAATGTAATGCAATAACTAAGTCGTTTATTTGTAGCCTACATAAACCGTGCGTAAAAACTATAGCTTGTATAGCGCAACGAAAAAAAAAACTATAAAAAAATAACATGTCATTAGGTTAACAATTCGAAAAATAAACAAATCCTTTATTACATGAGGTGGACTGGCCCTATTATCATTAACAGAGACAAATGAAATGTTGGCACAAAAAGCCATTTTTGTTTATGAAGTTACGTTTATTTCAAAACAGAACGGTTTAAGTCGCACTTTCTGCAACAGCAGCAATAACAGGCTGCGGCATGGATAACTCAAATAGCCTAATAATTATACAATAAAACGGTCACATTAAACAAAAAAAAATCCATATAAAATGAGGTAGAACAGGCTGCAAAATTAAATTGATTGTAAGCCATTTTAGCTTTATACTGCCGTTTACCATTCATCTCTGGCGGGGTTTTTTTAGGCTATAGGCCTACATAATCAAATCAGGATATCACATCATTAACAAAATGAAAGCAAACTGAAGCGTCTTGTAGCTCTAAAATCCGTTTAATGGTAACGCAAACATAATGACACAGGTAACTTTTCCTGTGGATGAAAGGAATGTCACTCACTGATTGGTTTCAGCATGGTCCGTCTCTCCTCCAGGATGCGCCCACACACACTAAATGCCCTCTCCGAAGGCGCATTTTAAAACAAAATGTTGTTAATAATACAGCCTTTATTCTACCTAATTGTATAGGGGACTTCTGTTTAATGTGACAGTTTTATTGTGCAGCCGAGATGCAAATGATTGTTTTAGTTAACTTATCCTAACGCCAGTCTGTTGTTGTCATTAGGGCCTGTATGTAAACGCAACTGAAACTGGTTATCATACCCGAAGCATTTAACGTGACCGCCCGCTCCCGTTACATAAAGAACGACCGCGCTGCTAAGAACTGTGTCGGGACCCGCAGGAGTCCCGTAGTTATGCAGACCTCTACACTAAACCAATCACTTTATCTTAGTTCCTCATTTCTGACCAATCACGGTTGGCCATGCACTGTAAATAGGGGCATGGATGAACCAGGAAGTCCCTGTGGTTCTTTTCGATTGGCTGGCGTGGACTCACTTCCTGCTGTGCTTGGGAGCTGTCGGGCTCGAGCTCCAGAACCTTCTGGAAGCAGCGACTGGCAGCCATGGCGTTCCCCAGGCACAGGTGGCACTTCCCCTCTCTTAGATGGCCCTGTGGGCAGGTTCCAAACATTCGACAGAGCAGAACATGTGACAGGGGAAGGGAGAGATGGAACAGCCAATCAGAGACCATGACTACAGGCGTTCTGTTCTTTAGCCTAAGAGGAATAGAACACCTGGCTGGTTTTAGGAGGCATATACCAGTCTTTTAACTACAATCAAAACGGTGGAGGCGTACGCAGTTTAGCAGGTGGAACAGTATAAAGGGATGAGCAAATTTGCATTTGCCTCAATATGTAATTTAAAACATGCAAATGCATATTTCATATGAGTGTATTTAAAATACTGCCTGAGAAACTTGGTATGAAAGTCACACTCCATTCTTTTGAGAACATGTTTAAAGAACAACGTCTGTGTGTGTGTGTGTGTGTGTGTGTGTGTGTGTGTTCTGTGTGAATTCTGACAGGCCTCCAAAATGTTATTGAAAAAAAATATTTATCCAGGTGAACCCCATTGGGACAGACAACTTTTTTTAAGGGAATACTGGCCAAGATGTCACCTTCTGTTGACCTTTGATCTTTTGACCCTTTGAAATGATGCATACCTTCATGAAGGTGTCATCCAGCCGCACGGCCTGCTGGGAGTCCTCCAGAGCATCCCTGTACCGGTTCAGCATCATCAGGGTGGCGGCCCTGTTGCCATAGTAACTGGCATTCTTAGGGCTTGCGTCTGTCAGGATACACACAAGTCAACACACACCTCCATCTATGGTGACACTACAAGAATACCCACAGACCAATGACTAACACAGTGTGCTTTAATGCGTAAAGTCATGGCCAAAATCATCCAGATGACCTATTCTTATCTCTTCAAGTCTACTTTACTACAGCTCTCACAAGCGAATCTATTCAAACACTGGGAGTGAATCACTCCCGGGCATCTGACTCACAAGGACGAAAGACTCACTGTGAGAGACGATGCAGAGGCTGTGTCCGAAATGGCTCCCTATTTACTATATAGTGTACTATTTTGGCCGTCAGCCATCTTGGTCTAGTGTCTAAGTCAAATTTTGCATGCATTTTAGTATGCTAAAAATATCCCACAATGCACCGTAAGCAACCGTGGTCACTATAAAGGTGGAAATTAACCATAATGCTTTGCAAACTGCTTGCAAAGCTTTTTTTATTTTTTTATTATTATTATTATTTTGAAACCATTTACTTTACTATTAACCCTACACCAGTTTGTCCACTAAATGGCACAGTTTACTAGCTAGCTAAAAAGGTCTCTTCTTATTAGTCGACATTAAAAATTTCCGTCCACCACGTCTCTAGGCCAAAGCGCCAATAGCAATATTATTTTTAAGTGAGCTGTGGCTCATCTTTGGGCATTGCTTGATAAAACTAGGTTTAATATCAAAAGCAGGACCTGTACAGGAGTCAAGTCTTAAAAACCAGCTAGATGGTATGTTACTGGTTTTGTAGCTATATGTGAGATTTGTTGCCAAGGTGATAACACTTAATGATGACAAAAGACAACATCTGCTGTCCGAATTCACTTTTTTTGTTTACTTAGTACTTCTGTTTACTTAGTACACCATTTAGCGCCGTATGGACATTCACTAGTTGCGGATTAGGATTAGTGAGTAGTGAGCAAATTCGGAAACAGCCAGAGTTTGGATCAGTGATTAAGACTGAGACTTTATAATAGTATTCACACTCCAACCAGCTTTGGACATGGATCAGTCTGAAACCCAGCCAGTATTTGGGTTATTTAATTTATCTCTGTAGGCTGTCATATCCCCTCTCACTTTCCAGAGGGGGCGAGCAGCTATATCCCATATTAATGTGTGTGTTAGGGTCCAGCAATATTGTGATTTTTGTGAGCAATATATAGGGCTGGGCGATATGACGATAGCATCGGATATCGACGATGATTAACCGCTATCATGATGGGAGCTGGATATCGTGATTTACAGACGATGTAAGTTCGCTCCCACCTGCAGCACTGCGTCTTGAAAGAGTATAGTCCCGCATAGGGGAATGCACAATAAATAGCCAAAAATTGACCTCAAAACGCATTCACTGGAAAAACGTCATTAAACATGCTTAGGCTCGGAGATGAGTAATACGCTGCACAGGACTGTTCTGTTGTACGCTGACGGTAAAGACAAGGCTGCAGCTGTTCACAAATGTGACTGAATGTGTGCTTTTCGCATGCGGAAATTGAGCAGCCAGTCGGAATCCGTGAAATCATGCACAATATGGTTCCACCAGTGCTGGTTACGTTTGCGAACCCATACCCTCCTCTCCACCGAAACAGCTGTTGCACCCAGAAACACAACGCTCGCATTAATAGCACGCCTCCGCTGCCGCCTCCTGATCAGTGCACGCCTTGTGCGGACCCTACCTCGACTACACAATCTGAACAAAATTAAAAGAAGCACAACCTCACGAACGCCAAACGCCATTTTACAGGAAGCGTACAGGTAGTATTTAAATACTGCGCGGGGGAATGAAATCCGAACTGCGATCTGATCGCAGGAGGTCACGTTGAACTGTCAAGCGCGGACGCAACTCAACCTGGCGTGATCGGATGTTGGAATTCCGATTCCAGACGTCGCACGAAGTGACTGGTGTAACCGTAGCCGAGAAAGCCTCCATTTGTCGCTTTCTTGCTCGCTCATCCTTTGCTATTTAGGTCTTTTGGGACTTCTGCCTATTCCTGTAGTTTTTTTTATTTTCTTTTTGACTAATCGCTTCACGTATGTGACTAATTAGGCAAATGACTGTTGTATGCATAACATTTGGCAGCGCCGCCGATAAAACCTGCAACACTGCACGAGAACGGACAACGAATCTTATATAGACTTCAGAAATAACGTAAAAACGGTAGACCATTTTTTGTAATACCTATAGCCTGCTGATAATAAAACATACAGTACGTAATAGACTTTGCTGCATGACTATGCTATGACGATAGTTTCACATGACATCGCCCAGGCCTATTAATATATTGACGGAAAACATCTAAATAACTGAATATATTCGATATTTTATCACAAACCACGGCATGGGATCGTATACATACTGGAAATAAATTAACTTTATTGTTCATTACTATTATGTCTCCCTCGCATTTTTTAAGTTAGCAGAAATGTTAAAAACTAGTATTGTGACATAATATTTGATAACAAAACAGAACATTTGATAATACAACGAGGGCGACCAAATTGGATTTTAAAAAAGAGGACAGGGGCAGGCAGGCGTTATCATAATAGTAGGCTATTTGTTTGTTTATATAGGGTCCATGGAACGAACAAAACCTAACCAAACTTTTTAGGAAGTTGGAATTACTGGACGGATATTTTTGGGCTCAAAAAGAAGAAATGTCTGGGAAAACATTGGGCCTCATTCACCAATCACTCTACGAACAAATCTGTTCTTAAGACTTTCTTTAAAATGTTTTTACAAACATTTCGGGATTCACTGATGTTTGCATTCTGAGATTCTGTTCTACCGATGCAAAAATCCCAAATAAGAAAACATTGGTGAATGCCAGAATGTTCATTAAAACGTTTAAAGAAAGTCTTAAGAGCAAATTTGTTTGTAGACTGGTTGGTGAATGAGGCCCATTGTGCCTAATACAACATAACATTTGATAATTAACATTTGATAATAAGGGGAATCCTGACTTGGAGAACTGCATTTAAGCACATTTTATGCACTTGACACAAAATCATATCCTGATTCAGACTTGCACGTCTGACACACCCTCTGAATATTGACAGAATATCTGAATACTGATGGGACATACCCTCTGAATATCCTCAGAGGTAAAACATACCCTCCAGGCTATGTTTATATTGGGATGAGTTGGCATTAATTCTGTTTTAAGCCTTCGCTTAAATTAGCTACATAAAGATTGAAAAAACAAAATCTGAAAATGGACTCTTTTTATTTTATTGGCAATGGCTTTTGGACTACACTTTGACAATTTATTCCTGATAGGCTACTCCCAGAAAACAGCAGCTGTATGAGAAAAAACCTTTGTGTTTGAGTTTTTGTTACTTTGTTTCAGCCAAAATTGAATAACAAACTCCCAAGGGTTACCTTACAGAAGAGACCAGGATTTTGCCTGTAGTCAAAGGTTTTCAAAAACAGGAACCATTGTATTTTCGGGCTTGTGTTCAAAAAAGGTGGTGCTAGAGAAGGGGTTAATTTAGTAGTTTAACTAGACTGGTAGGAGGTAGGAGAACCAGTTAGGAGCCTGCACTCACATTTGGTTGATTTTGGTTTCCATGACAAATGATCAGAAATCCACACTTCTACCTTGTTCCATTTCTGACAGAAGTCAAGACCTTACCTATGGCCTTCGTATAGTAGTTAAATGCTTCAGCATAGTCCTTCTTAATATAAAAGGCATTCCCTTGTTCTTTGAAGCCTTCCGCTTCCCTGAGGGGACAGAAGAACAGAACGTACACACAGACACAGGCAGAAATAAAAAATGAGGTTTGGCATTCAGAAAGAAATGCACAAAGGTGGTCATTGGATACAGGTTAAACTCGCCCCAACATTAAAGTCATAGCAACAAAGCAACACCAAGAGATAAACAAGATGCTGAAAATGATCAACAAATGGGCACAAACGCACATAACCTGAATGTTACCCCAAGCAATCAGTGCCTGAAGACAGTAACAGGTGGCATTCCTGTTCTGTCATTCAAACACGACAGACTTTTAAGAGCCGTGCTTTCGAACGGCGGTGTCCCGTAGTGGACACCAGAATTTGTGAATCAATGTCATGTTGTTATTGGTACGAGCTAGTCCCTTGGACAGCTCAAAGTCAAACTGATGATGATGGTATAGGCTACTGCGTAGACCTTTCACTGCCTTCGCATAACACCCAAGTTTGGGTTTGCTGTGCTCAGTAAACCCATAGACGCAAGCCGTTTTATCTCTTCCACTCTCCAGATATGTTCCCTTTTTCCACTGTTGGATGCTGATTTGCAGGGAAGCACACCTTTACCAATCACCTTTGTGTGAGCGGGGGAGGGGCCTGCTCTGTCTTGCCCCCCCCCATCCCCCCATCCCCCCATCTATACATAGAAAGCGCAAAGACAGCAGGAGCTGCCAACAGCTGGCCACGTCCAATCATAGCAGAGAAAGAGGGCAACGTGGTCGTTTCATGGGGTCACACGCTGCCACAGGGGGCCGGCCACATGGACAGCAGTGTAGCGGCTGCTGCTGGCCTTTTTTCGGAAGACCTGTCCGGTCCCACTCGGTTCCACTGGCTTCAGCCGTTTTGGTAAATGTAGGTCGGCTTTTTTTAGTCCTTGTGGCGCAGCGATAGATGTGCTACCCTGCACCCGATGCATGACACACATCCAGCAATTCCCTTTGACCACAACAGATCCCTGAATAAAAATACAGTTTGGCACATCGTGCACTGCAGCATTTGTATAACAGAAGCACCCAGCCAAGGTGACTTCCAAAGTCACTGTTCAAGTCTAACCGTTCTGAGAGTGTGACTACTGAAGCGATTCATACCAAGCGCCCGTCTCGCAGGTGCAAGAGTTGCCCCAGGATTCAAATTTGCATACCTGCACTAAACTAAAAGAGGAGCCATAACTGTTTTCCTCTTCCCAGAATTCACTGCTCGGAAGATAGCTGACATACAACCACCATTTACGGAGTGTGAGCAAACACCGCCTGGTGGGAGGAGACTTACGGCCATTCCAAAACATCAAATTTCCACCGCTGTAGATCTTAGACCATGATACTGATGTCATTCCACATATGCATTTTGAAAAGCAGCTGTGGCTGCGTTTGGAAGCATGAACCAAGCCACAAGTGATACAGCTTCTATATTTACACCCTACAAAGCTGGTTAATTTTACACTGCGGGTCATTCTGATAGGTCCACACCAGGACTAGCAAAAATTAGGCTTATATTGTAAATAACCTATTTTTATTATGCCTATTTTTCATCAATAAAAACAACAAGCCTACTACTCAACCCATAAGGGGCTTTATTTGACACAAATATAATTTACAGAAACTTAGTTTAGTACCCCAAACTTCAGTGTACATACACTTCTTGAGTTTGTTTTTGTGGTGTTCGGGCAAGCTTGTTGATGCGGTAGTCTTGTGTGTTCTTGGTTTCTTTAAGGGCAAAAACTGAGTAGAGTAGAAGACACTGTTGCTTCCATTTAATTTTTTGCAAAAACATCTGCAAACTCCTAACAACAGACATCTGAGACCAGAATTAAACAGTTCAATCAAAACTGGCTCATTTAATATACAGCTGGATTTCCTAGTTACGTTTGTTAATCAAGATTCATTTTAGTGGGTCTAACCTGTCAATCTCTGTTTCAGGCCAGAAAAAAATATTACTTTAAATTTCTTAAGAAAACTCTAGGTCTGTAACGTTAACAAGCAATGCCTCTGTTCATCTGAAATCGTCAATCATATCCATTATCACAATGATTGTACATGTAGCAACATATCGAGCTTCTTTTAGCTGCTAACTTATCTCGTTCATCGAACAACACCATAGCCACCCATGTAGTAGCCTATTTTATCTTGTTTTTTTTTTCGAGATGGTATACGAATTAGCTCGCTGTAGTAAAAGGCACATGTAAGGTTAGATCATAATGTGTTCCTAAGGTGCGATGACCGGATAGGCACTGTCAGCTGTATTATTCTCGCGCTGATCATATAGAGAAACTTCCCGAACGATTACCTAATGCTATTCCGTTGTGTGTCAAGATGAAAATATACCTGCTACAGCTGGAAACGTCTAAATGGAAACGTCATATGAAACTGAAACACAAATAACAAAGAGAATAGAGGAACTAACGTTAGCTGACGTCACATTGCCGTTTAAAACTAAACTATGGACATATAACTTACAGTGCGATTTAAAGATGTATCATGAACTGACATGAAAAAGCTGTGATAGCGATTGCTCCATCTGGAACAGAAAAGCCAGAGCAGAGGTCTAGATGGAGCAATGACAGCGACAACTAACGTTAGATTACATTAGCTAATGTAACTTAACGTTGAATCTACATTAAGAGTTAGCTAAGTTAGCTAGCTAGCGTACCATGCCTACATTTTAACGTTACCCAATTTTTTTCATTGAGCCAATAAAGAATGGAGACTGACAGCTAACTTTGCTCACTAGGTTAGCTTGCAAACGTGATCTAGCTAACTTACCCGTGGTTATCAAGCAAATGTTCACCACATGCATGTTGTAACTTAGTTATTTTGTTAGAGTTAACGTATAGATTTTTGTTGTGGTTAACAGCACACCACAAGCAAGCTAAGGAACAGAACAGAAATGTTGGGATGTGTGTTGTTAAGCTAAGTAACTTGGCTAACATTGAGGTAGCTAACAATACTGAAAATGACAATTCATCTTTGCAAGGTAGCGCGCTAGCCGTAAGAGCGTGGCAGCTATGACATGAAGTATTGTTGTGACAGCTAACGGTAATAAAATGGCAAACCCAGGACACCCAAACATCAGCAGTAAAAAGCTGCCCGAGAGGATGGTAGCTAGGCCCTGTCATAACATTACCTCATCTGTCCAGGAACATTAGTCAGCTACGCTAGTTAGCTACCTGCGGCAACTGCTCACCGAGTTCGAGATGCAGCGGGTGGAAGGCAGACTAGCTAATGTTAACTAGCTAAACATTATGTAGTTACAGTTAATTTAATCAACTAATCAACCAAGTATGGATTACTACGTCCACAATAAACGTCACATATCGATATGTATAAGACTGCTACCTTTCCAACTCTTCGTCACTCATTTCCAGCTCCGGCTCCATAGGTACATCACCGTCTATAGTCGCCATTTTACTGCCGGGCGGGAGGCGGTATGGTAGGGAAAGCGCAGAAGACGCACTGACTGACTGGGACAAGTTCCGTGCTGCTTGCCTTCTATATTATTACGCATTCACGCTGACCAATTTTGCGCAGACGCGGCACTGAGTGAATACATGCAAGCTAATGCTATATCCTTTAGATTTCTACATTTTATTTTTTTCACTTTAGAGAGAGAACCTTTTGCTAGATAATTTGACTCGGTTCTGTTGTCACCTAAACGCAGCCTACTGACACCAAAACGAACAATCTGAATGTTCGAAACCGGGGTTTTGGGATAGGCCACCATAGCATTACTTCTGATCAATGCATCAATAAAAATAATGGATATCATATTTATAATTTATAAAACACGTAATATCAATTGTTATATAGACTACAATTTGTATAATTTATAATGTAACGTTAGACTAGCCAATTGGCAGACAATTCTAGCCAAAACACCTTAAAAGTGCATTAGCCTACAGTGTTTTCTATTTATTGTAGACTTTAAAAAAATAAAATAAATACAGGCACAATGTTCAAAACTTTTTGAACACAAAATTCCAATCCTTTAATTATCCTTACAATAGTCACAACTGAAACTTTGGGTTCAGTTTTATATAGGCTAAGTTTTTCAAAGAACCAGAAATTTGAATAAAAACAAAAAATTTTAATGAAGCAACACAAAACAAAATTAAGTTATGAAATCCAAACCAAATAACTTAAACCCTGTCAAAAACATGACACTATCAGTTCAATCTCTGCACAGAGAGAGTTAATCGAAATTATTATTCATATTGGTTCATAAATTATAACTGAATTACAAGCATAATTTATACTTTTATCTACTCAGACTGGTTGCTCTTCTCACATTCACTATCCAGGCCTTGCATTAGGATGGCTTGTTGGCCGCGTGGCTGATCATAGACCTTCCACCTCCAGGAAGAGAATAATTTCTCTATGAGATCGAGGAAAGAGCAATGCAGTGGAAGGTATCATTTTCTAACCGCAGGTGTTCTGGAAACCATGCCTACACCACAGTGGTGAAACCTCATGGTCCAGGTTCTAACTTGGTCAGGAAAGATGAACATATGATATGATGAACAGGGTTTCTAGGTCCAAGTAGTGGTCGGCAATCCAGAACACCCTCATCCAAAATGGCAGACAGCACACATATTCGCTGCACAGACATTTGGACTGATGAGCTTTGCTCGATTATGTTCCAGCCCCACGTCTGAACTATCCAACTGCAGTATCCTGTAGACAGATGGAAAACACAATACAATGGTAGACCTTCATTTCAATATGTAACACAGTAATATGCAATAATTGTTACGATCCTGATACGGGACGAACCCAAGTGCAACGACCAGGAGGCAGATTCAAGAAAATGGTAATTTTATTAAGCGTTGGGGTAGTCCCAAAGCTGTACAGGAAAGGAAAACAGGTTAATTAATTAAACATAAGTAGAGTCCCTTACGGACTGCTCCAAGCCGGAGCTGGGCTTGAAAGTCAAGGTAGGTTCCAAGCCGGAACCAAACGGGTGCAGGACTGGGAGTCCCAGCCGGACTGGATGCGGAAGTTCCCTCCTGTTCCAAGCCGGAACTGGTTAGGGAAGGTGGAGTAGTGGCACCGGGTCTGGACTGGAACTGGACCGGGAGGTCCACTCAGGAAAACGGAAGGCGGCACGGAACTAGTTCCAAGCCGGAACTGGACTTGATCGGAGGTGTATTACACACCGGAACTGGACTGGAACTGGACCGGGAGGTCCACTCAGGAAAACGGAAGCCGGCACAGAACTTGTTCCAAGCCGGAACTGGACTTTACCAGAGGTGTACAACACACCGGAACTGGACTGGTACTGGACAGGAACTGGACTGGAACTGGACTGGAACTGGACCGGAGGGGTCCACTCAGGAAAACGGAAGCCGGCACGGAACTTGTTCCAAGCCGGAACTGGACTTTACCAGAGGTGTACAACACACCGGAACTGGACTGGAACTGGACTGGAACTGGACTGGAACTGGACCAGGAGGTCCACTCAGGGAAACGGAAGCCGGCACGGAATTATTCCAAGCCGGAACTGGACTTTAACGGAGGTGTACGAAACACCGGTACTGGACAAGACCTGGGCTGGAGCTGGACTGGAACCGGACTGGGTAGGTAGCTTGATTTATGGGGTAGAAAGCAGAGGTTAATGGCAGGGTACTGTGACAGGACTGTAGCTGAAGAAAGCTCCGCAGAGTTGGAAGGTGCGGCGTGGCTCGGGCAAATCTTGCTGAAGCCGGCTAACATTCAGGGATCCTGGAACCGTAACCGAAGTACAGGAGGTAGGTGACATAGGGAGGACAAGACACAGCTACAGGGAGGCTGGAACCGCGGCGTCTGGAGGTTGAAGGGAGACAGGTAAGTAGCATGCAACAGAGAATGTTTCGGAGGGATAGCTACCAAACTGCAGACCAGGTAAACAGGTAAAAGACAGCAAGCTGACGAATACTGGACCAGAAGCGTGACATGACATAAACACGGTTGGTTAGTTAAGTTTGAGAGCAACAAACAGGGTCAGGACGGAAACACAGGTAATGAACCGACAAAGAAGGGGAGACAGCAGGTGGGTTAAATAGGGGAGTGAAATTGGAACCAATAAAGCACAGGTGAAGAAAGTAACCGGGAGTGATTGTCAATTACATAGGTGAGGAATGTGTGCAACGAGCGGGGAAGGCGATAGGCAGAAACTAAAGTGGGAGATCAAGAGAGCGAGACAGAGGAGAAACGCCCAGCCTGAAGCAGAGGGGAAAACACAGACAAGGGAATCCAACAAGACACGGAGGGACATGACAAAACCGGGAAAACGGACTGGATGGGAACGGAACGTCACAGTACCCCCCCCTAAAAAGGACGCCTCCTGGCGTTCAACAGAAACACCACCGGAGGAAGAGGGCAGGAACGTTCAGGAGGTCGGCCACAGTGCGGACTGAACCGCACAGGAGGCCAGACGTGGCGCGGGCGGAACCGCTCAGGAGGCCGGCTGTGGCGCGGACGGAACCGCTCAGGAGACCAGCCGCGGCGCAGGCGGAACAGCTCAGGAGGCCGGCGGCGTAGCGGGACTGGAAGAGAGGAATGGGGCGGGACTGAATGACTGGAACGGGGCAGGACTGGATGACTGGAACGGGGCGGGACTGGATGACAGGAACGGGGCGGGACTGGAAGACAGGAACGGGGCGGGACTGGATGACTGGAACGGGGCGGGACTGGAAGACAGGAACGGGGCGGGACTGGAAGACAGGAACGGAGCGGGACTGGAAGACAGGAACGGGGCGGGACTGGATGACTGGAACGGGGCGGGACTGGGGGGCTGGAACGTGGCGGGACGGGAGGGCTGGAACGTGGCGGGACTGGAAGACAGGAACGGAGCGGGACTGGATGACTGGAACGGGGCGGGACTGGATGACTGGAACGGGGCGGGACTGGAAGACAGGAACGGGGCGGGACTGGAAGACAGGAACGGAGCGGGACTGGATGACTGGAATGGGGCGGGACTGGATGACTGGAACGGGGCGGGACTGGGGGGCTGGAACGTGGCGGGACGGGAGGGCTGGAACGTGGCGGGACGGGAGGGCTGGAACGTGACGGGAGGGCTGGAACGTGGCGGGACGGGAGGGCTGGAACGTGGCGGGACTGGAGGGCTGGAACGTGGCGGGACGGGAGGGCTGGAACGTGGCGGGACGGGAGGGCTGGAACGTGGCGGGACGGGAGGGCTGGAACGTGGCGGGACGGGAGGGCTGGAACGTGGCGGGACGGGAGGGCTGGAACGTGGCGGGACGGGAGGGCTGGAACGTGGCGGGACGGGAGGGCTGGAACGTGGCGGGACAGAAGGGCAGGAAGGGGAACAGACAGGAGGGCTGGAAGGGGAACGGACAGGAGGGCTGGAAGGGGAACGGACAGGAGGGCTGGAAGGGGAACGGACAGGGGGGCTGGAAGGGGAACGGACAGGAGGGCTGGAAGGGGAACGGACAGGAACGGCGATGATTACATCGCCCTGACGGGTAGCAACAGCGACTGCATCGCCCAGGAGGTCGGCGACGACATCATCCTGGAGGCGGGCGGCTGGAACGGGACCTGACAGGAACGGCGATCAATGTATCGCCCTGGAGGCAGGAGGCGGCGACGACTGTATCGCCCTGGAAGCAGGAGGCGGCGACGACTGCATCGCCTTGGGAGCAGGAGGCGGCGACGACTGTATCGCCCTGGGAGCAGGAGGGGGCGACGACTGCATCGCCCTGGGAGCAGGAAGCAGCGCCTGCATTGCTCTGGAAGCAGGAGGCGGCGACGACTGCATCGCCCTGGAAGCAGGAGGCGGCGACGACTGCATCGCCCTGGAACCAGGAGGCGGCGACGACTGCATCGCCCTGGAAGCAGGAGGCGGCGACGACTGCATCGCCCTGGAAGCAGGAGGCGGCGACGACTGCATCGCCCTGGAAGCAGGAGGCGGCGACGACTGCATCGCCCTGGAAGCAGGAGGCGGCGACGACTGCATCGCCTTGGGAGCAGGAGGCGGCGACGACTGCATCGCCCTGGGAGCAGGAAGCGGCGCCTGCATTGCTCTGGGAGCAGGAAGCGGCGCCTGCATTGCTCTGGAAGCAGGAGGCGGCGACGACTGCATCGCCCTGGAACCAGGAGGCGGCGATGACTGCATCGCCCTGGAAGCAGGAGGCGGCGACGACTGCATCGCCCTGGAAGCAGGAGGCGGCGACGACTGCATCGCCTTGGGAGCAGGAGGCGGCGACGACTGCATCGCCTTGGGAGCAGGAGGCGGCGACGACTGCATCGCCCTGGAAGCAGGAGGCGGCGACGACTGCATCGCCTTGGGAGCAGGAGGCGGCGACGACTGCATCGCCTTGGGAGCAGGAGGCGGCGACGACTGCATCGCCTTGGGAGCAGGAGGCGGCGACGACTGCATCGCCCTGGGAGCAGGAGGCGGCGACGACTGCATCGCCCTGGGAGCAGGAAGCGGCGCCTGCATTGCTCTGGGAGCAGGAAGCGGCGCCTGCATAGCTCTGGAAGCAGGAGGCGGCGACGACTGCATCGCCCTGGAAGCAGGAGGCGGCGATGACTGCATCGCCCTGGAACCAGGAGGCGGCGACGATTGCATCGCCCTGGAAGCAGGAGGCGGCGACGACATCGCCCTGGAAGCAGGAGGCGGCGACGACTGCATCGCCTTGGGAGCAGGAGGCGGCGACGACTGCATCGCCCTGGGAGCAGGAGGCGGCGACGACTGCATCGCCCTGGGAGCAGGAAGCGGCGCCTGCATTGCTCTGGGAGCAGGAAGCGGCGCCTGCATTGCTCTCGAAGCAGGAGGCGGCGACGACTGCATCGCCCTGGAAGCAGGAGGCGGCGACGACTGCATCGCCCTGGAAGCAGGAGGCGACGACGACTGCATCGCCTTGGGAGCAGGAGGCGGCGACGACTGCATCGCCTTGGGAGCAGGAGGCGGCGACGACTGCATCGCCTTGGGAGCAGGAGGCGGCGACGACTGCATCGCCCTGGGAGCAGGAGGCGGCGACGACTGCATCGCCCTGGGAGCAGGAAGCGGCGCCTGCATTGCTCTGGGAGCAGGAAGCGGCGCCTGCATTGCTCTGGAAGCAGGAGGGCATCGCCCTGAGAAAGCCGGTGGCGACGACTGCATCGCCCAGGAGGCCGGCGGCGACGGTTGCATCGCCCTAGAAGCCGGCGGCAAGGGTTGCATCGCCCAGGAGGCCGGTTGGAGGGGACGGCGACAGCGTCGCCTTGGAGACCGGTCTGTGGTGACGGCGAGTGCGTCGCCCTGAAGGCCGGCGACGGGTGCATCGCGGGGGGCTTGGATCACCCCCAGGCGATGGCCCAGGAGCTTGTAAAAAGCATCCCGGCAGGCACGTTCCTCCTTTTCGGGTCGGTTCATTCTGTTACGATCCTGATACGGGACGAACCCAAGTGCAACGACCAGGAGGCAGATTCAAGAAAATGGTAATTTTATTAAGCGTTGGGGTAGTCCCAAAGCTGTACAGGAAAGGAAAACAGGTTAATTAATTAAACATAAGTAGAGTCCCTTACGGACTGCTCCAAGCCGGAGCTGGGCTTGAAAGTCAAGGTAGGTTCCAAGCCGGAACCAAACGGGTGCAGGACTGGGAGTCCCAGCCGGACTGGATGCGGAAGTGCCCTACTGTTCCAAGCCGGAACTGGTTAGGGAAGGTGGAGTAGTGGCACCGGGTCTGGACTGGAACTGGACCGGGAGGTCCACTCAGGAAAACGGAAGGCGGCACAGAACTAGTTCCAAGCCGGAACTGGACTTGATCGGAGGTGTATTACACACCGGAACTGGACTGGAACTGGACTGGAACTGGACCGGGAGGTCCACTCAGGAAAACGGAAGCCGGCACAGAACTTGTTCCAAGCCGGAACTGGACTTTACCAGAGGTGTACAACACACCGGAACTGGACTGGTACTGGACAGGAACTGGACTGGAACTGGACTGGAACTGGACCGGAGGGGTCCACTCAGGAAAACGGAAGCCGGCACGGAACTTGTTCCAAGCCGGAACTGGACTTTACCAGAGGTGTACAACACACCGGAACTGGACTGGTACTGGACTGGAACTGGACTGGAACTGGACCAGGAGGTCCACTCAGGGAAACGGAAGCCGGCACGGAATTATTCCAAGCCAGAACTGGACTTTAACGGAGGTGTACGAAACACCGGTACTGGACAAGACCTGGGCTGGAGCTGGACTGGAACCGGACTGGGTAGGTAGCTTGATTTATGGGGTAGAAAGCAGAGGTTAATGGCAGGGTACTGTGACAGGACTGTAGCTGAAGAAAGCTCCGCAGAGTTGGAAGGTGCGGTGTGGCTCGGGCAAATCTTGCTGAAGCCGGCTAACATTCAGGGATCCTGGAACCGTAACCGAAGTACAGGAGGTAGGTGACATAGGGAGGACAAGACACAGCTACAGGGAGGCTGGAACCGCGGCGTCTGGAGGTTGAAGGGAGACAGGTAAGTAGCATGCAACAGAGAATGTTTCGGAGGGATAGCTACCAAACTGCAGACCAGGTAAACAGGTAAAAGACAGCAAGCTGACGAATACTGGACCAGAAGCGTGACATGACATAAACACGGTTGGTTAGTTAAGTTTGAGAGCAACAAACAGGGTCAGGACGGAAACACAGGTAATGAACCGACAAAGAAGGGGAGACAGCAGGTGGGTTAAATAGGGGAGTGAAATTGGAACCAATAAAGCACAGGTGAAGAAAGTAACCGGGAGTGATTGTCAATTACATAGGTGAGGAATGTGTGCAACGAGCGGGGAAGGCGATAGGCAGAAACTAAAGTGGGAGATCAAGAGAGCGAGACAGAGGAGAAACGCCCAGCCTGAAGCAGAGGGGAAAACACGGACAAGGGAATCCAACAAGACACGGAGGGACATGACAAAACCGGGAAAACGGACTGGATGGGAACGGAACGTCACAATAATGTATTGTTTTATTACAGTATATCACTGTAGAAATATGCAACTCTTACAGCAGTATCATACCTGGACATATTGGGCTCACATTTACTTCACATGTAGGTTGTTTCTCTGAAAAGTAGATCTGCCTCATTTGTACTTGCCTTTTTAGAAAAGAAGCTATTACGCTTATTCTGTTTGTCCAGGAATATGTCATTGTCACCAACCACATTTCGCTGAATCTCTGACAGCCCAATGTGATTCCTCTCCCTGCAAAGCCAGTAAAATGCCTAAAATCTCCCTTGTATAAATAAACAGAATGTCTGTTAATCCTTTCATGTACATTACTCTAAATTCTGGTACAACAAATGATACTCCAACTCTAATGCTGGTTTCTGTATATATGAGCAAATCCATAATACGTATTTTCTATGTAAGAATTTAGTATTAGTATTAAAATCTCAGTTTTTTCCCCATATTCTCTCAAAGTTCAAACTCAAAATCATAATCATAACCTCAGGGAAAAAAGAGGAAAAATGAATGCTTGGACTTACACTCTTTGATCTCTATTTCTCTTGTGTCTTGTTCAATGACCCACCCAAAACTCTTTTTATCTTTCTTCTTCCCTTTTCCCAACAAGGCTCTAGTGTAATGAGTTGGATTACCTTTACTATAAACGATAGATTTACCCAATAATTTAATTGCCCAACAACATAATCGTAATGCTCGTCATCTTATTTCTTTAGCCAATTGTTTGCTATATCATACACACCCATGATCAAAAAGTGATCTGATTAAACCTATATATAACCTAAATATTTGTAATTGCTGTTATTTTTTCACCCCAATCACTTCCTACTAAACACCTATCACATTTAATACCTTTTTATATTTATCGACTACCTTCCGTATGTGTACTGCCCATAACCATAAACCGAAATTTTGGAATGTTAGTCTTTCTAGCTGTAATCTTAGTTTTAATTGATTCCCTAACTTCTTCCTTGTAAAAAAGAGAATTTTAAACCAATTGGCGACCTGTCCAGGGTGTATGTGTGTATGCCTCCTTCTTGTCCAATGCATGCTGAGATAGGCAATGCATGCTGGGATAGGCTCCAGTCCCATGTGACCCTGTCCAAGAATAAGCGAGTTGGATAATGGATGGATGGATGGAAATCTAAAACCCAATTTCAATGGCCAGTCTTTAACTTTACCAATAGCTTCTTGCAGTTTCTTCACTATAAACTCTTCTTCTTTTCCACATTGCACCATCATTGGCATAAATGTATACACCAATATTTTATCTATATTTGAAAATGCATCATTAATCATAACAGAAAGCAATAAAGGAGTAATCATACTTCCCTGTGGGGTACCAATTTCCACAATGTAATTCCTTGAATAACTATTTCCTACTTTAACTTGAATTGATCTATCAATAAAACTATCAATTATCCACCTATATATTCTTCCTCCTATTCTTAATTTATCTAACCTTATTAATAATAATTCTTTCCACAACATATCATATGCCTCTTCCACATCTAAAACGACTGCTACTACACTCTTTATTTATTTGAGCCTTTCTTATTACATTCCAATATGTTCCATACAGAGCATTCGGGCCATAGTTTCCCTCCCTTTCCTAAACCCACTTTGATAATGTGACATTAAACCTCTTGTTTCTATGGCTATAGGTCTGTAATTAATTGGATTATTGTGATCTTTTCCAAGTTTACGAATGGAAACAATTAATGTTTCCTTCCAGCTGGTACGTAATCTCCCTTCCTCCCACACTTTATTATAAAACTCAATTAAGATTTCTTTTGACGTATTACTAAGATGATATAGCATAATAAAACAAATTTGATCTTTGCCTGGTGATGCCGTCCCTGATTTCCTAATGACATAATAATAAACTCCACTGGAGTGAAAAGCGTATTCATAGTAATTTGTCTCCCCATTCCTCCCCTTTACTCCACTATTCTCTGTAATATTTGTCTCTCTACCACTTTTACTTTCTTCACTAATATTGTTTGAGCTGTGCACTTTCACAAAAGTCTCTGCAATCATTTCAGCCTTTTCCCCATTAGTTACATCTAACCTTTCTGCACTATCTAAAACTGGATATCCATATGCTCTTTTAATCCCATTCATTCTTTTTACCATCCTCCATATCTCTTCTACTGGCGTTTCTCTACCAGTTGAATGACAAAAATCCCCCCAAAATTATCTTTTTGCTTTCTTATTGGTTTTCCTCACAATTGTTTGCCTCTTTTTAAATTAGAAAAGTTATGAGTCATTTTCCTAAATCTAAAAGCTTTATTTAGACTTTTTACTTCCTTTTGTAAAATACCCCTTCCTCCATTCCAGAATTTTTATACCAGAGGAACTGAAAGTTTTCATATTTGTATTGCAGGTGAGTTTCTGCTGTTCGAAGCTTTATCTGTCATGGTTCTGCAGCCTGCTTTTTCTTTTCTGTGGGCGTTGCCACTCAGGGCCACGAGAGGGCACTCCCGTTGTTTTTTCCGCCCTCTGTGACCAATTATGTATTATTGGTTTCAGGTGCGTGCAGGCTACTTAAGCTCAGCGCCTTCTTTGTTCTGGTCTTTTGTGTAAGCCTTGTTTATGCTCTGGCCGGTAATTTGGGTATAGAACTTTGAAGACTGCATATCTTTTCTGTCTTGAAAGATATACAGGAACTTCTTTAGCTTTAGAGTTACAGTTTTAGTCTCTAGGACTTTTTCTTTCCTATTTCTTTTTCTACTAAGTTCTTTCCTCTGTTTTTTTTCAGTCCTCTTTGAGGTTGTAACCTTTATTACCCTTTTCTCCTTTTCCTCCTTGCTTGAGCTCATTTGTATTTCCTTGAGCTGGAGGTTTTTCTTTCACTTTCTGTCTATTTCTGCTCGAGTCTTCGAGTCAGTATTCGTCCTCTTTTCTGGGTTGTTTTCCTTTTGTTTATTTTTTCCGTTCTGTTCACGTTTCCTATTTCCTCCCTCAATCTTGTGGTTACTCCACGTCTGTGGGTAGCTTTTAGAACCCCTTTTCGTCGCGTCTGGTTCTCTGACCCCTTCCCCTCCCTCACATTATCAAGATGTTTAATTTGAATAATTTCCATATTTCAACTTCTAAGGTAACTTTGCTATCACCTAGAGCAGGGGTGTCCAATCTTATCCGAAAAGGGCCAGTGTGGGTGCAGGTTTTTGTTTTAGCCCAGCACTAAGGCACCTGATTCTACTTTGCAAGGTCTTGATTGAAGCCTATGATTAGTTCATTAGTTGAATCAGGTGTTTTATTGCTGGGCTAAAGCAAAAACCTGCACCCACACCGGCCCTTTTCGGATAAGATTGGACACCCCTGACCTAGAGCATCTTGTTAATGTCCATAGACCAGTGGGAATAGTCTCCAGTAGGAATATTTTGACAAACACACTTCTAGAGACCTATTGGTTGCAGAGCCTGCAGCTGATTTGGTCATTTTGAAGATATGGAGTTAATAACTCAAAAGTAGAACTGTTATGACAGTCAATTAACTGCATAACAAAATGTCACAACTGTCTAGTCTGTACTGACCCTAATGCATGTTTTCAACCCCCACAGTCAGTAAAGGTTCTCAGCAGTTCCATGGAATGTGTGTGATGTGATAACTCCCAGTGACCAGCAGGGGGAAGTGTCTGCGTAGCCTCTCTCTCCATGGAGATTTAATAGAGTATAAAGCACTGCAAATGGTATAATGAAGGCTTTGATTCTGGGGATTGCTGTCCTGGGAAGAGCTTAATCGAGGGAAAACCTTTTAATCTGTTCCCTGTGACAATTCACCAGAGCTGCCTGCTCCTCTCGTGTCTCCCGTCAGAGAGGCCAGAGACCAGGGTCTGGAGACAGCTGTATATTCTGGGAAAGCAAGAACGGAAGTTGATCAAGTTCCATGGCAGATCTTTGATCTGAAACTATTCATTATCAATAAGACTGGAATTGTCCTTTACCCAATTCAGGAAATAGCCTCTAAATATTTTAAGTATTTACTGTTATGTTCAATGCCTCTCAGCGGGTTCAGAAATCTATCCCGGGAATTCCTGTTACTAGGGCAAGTGCCATCTAGACCTTCCCAACATGCCGCAGTATTGGGCAGCCTGACTGGGAGATTGGCTAAGTTTCACTGGCTGCCCAAGAAAGAAAGTATTAACAAAATGCAGAATCCTCATGTTTGACATGTTCCTACACTTTCATACATTTTCAGGATTTTTCTTTTCAGAATGAGGGAAGATGGACATATCACCCTCCTGCTTTGTAAATACATCCCTATATTCCTCTTATTAAAAATACAGAAAATAAGCAATTACAATGGCAGGCAAAACTATTTTTGCAGAATTATCTTTTTTTCATTTTGACTAACTTGCATTTTGTTTTCAGGGCTAAGTGAAAATATACTCTCACTGCTATTGCATTATTTTGTTAATCCCATTCATTCTTTTTACCATCCTCCATATCTCTTCTACTGGTGTTTCTCTACCAATTGAATTACAAAAATTCCCCCAAAATTATCTTTTTGCTTTCTTATTGGTTTTCCTCGCAATTGTTTGCCTCCTTTTATACTCTGTTAAATTAGAAAAGTTATGAGTCATTTTCCTAAGTCTAAAAGCTTTATTTTGACTTTTCGCTGCCTCGCCACATTCTTTTGTAGAATACCCCTTCCGTTCCAGCTGTAAAAATTCTGGGCAAAATGTGTAAAAATGGAAGGTGATAGGAAGCCATTAAAAGTTAAAATTCATTCATCTTTGTCCCCATACATGTACTCTCATGGTAAACCTGTCTAGAAAATCTCATGATTTTTATTCTGCCTGTATTTTGACAGGATAGTTGTGTGTCTGTGATTTTAGGACTTGCAGTGGTTCTTAGGCAGTGGTTCTTATTTGTCTGAAACACTTTCCTGTCATGAAGAAAAATACTGGGCTATTATGGCAGAGTCTGACAGAGATGCCTGCTCCACTGACAGGAAGTTAATTACCTGGAATAGGTCGGGAAATTCCCTATTCCTTGGTTTGAAAGGTTAAACTCACAAATTTTGAGGCCAGAGAGCCTGTTTAAACAAATATATATTAATATAATATATTATATATATTGTTCTCAGATTCATTTGTAAGATTTTCTTGATTAAAACTTGAAACATTGAGGTGAAGTGGCTTTTGCTGAAAAGCACACAGAAGTGTTCCACATGGACCTTGATTTGGGACTGGGCCCAGATGTGTCCTATCAGAAGACAAAATACAGCACAGTGTGAAGTGTTAAGTAAAGTGCAATTATTAATAAAAATAATAATTACAGTTATTATTATTACAGTTCCCCAAAGTGCTATGTTCTGTAAGCAGTGCCTTTATAAAAACAGCATATGAAGGGGAAATAGTCTAAAAAAAACTAGGTTTTGTTTAGATTCCTAGAAATTAGCAGAGCAGAGGCTGTCTGTCACTCTGCTGTGATCACAGAAGCATTGTGGGTAATCTATCTGATGAAGGTATGTACATTGTGGAGGCCTTGTGCAGTTGTTCTAGGACATAGTACCAACAGCTCCCCTTTCTTAGGAAAACCCTGAAAGAAACCCTCTCGTAATTTTAGGGGAGCTCAAAAGTGAAGGTGATGTGATTTAAAGGCTATTAACTGAGCAGGTCTTGGCATTGCATCACTTGCATCAAAAATGAACAGTTTCAACACAAAGTAGAAACCCTGTGTACTCTTGAGAACATTGATTCGAGTATTTACACAATGTAGCTTATTTAAATCTTAGCTCTGCTAAGAGAAAGAGAGAGAGAGAGAGTAAAATAGAGGACAAGAAAGAATCTGCACACTGTCTAATGCTCCCTGAAGGAAACATTTATTTGCAGTTAAAGCAGACATTATGATCCCTTGTGCTGAGAATGCCATTTGTTTTTTTCTGTAAGTAAAGTTAGCTTTTGTGTTCATTATAATAGTTTGCAGCTCATTCTTATCACTTCATGAAATCATTGATGCACCAATGCATGGTGTATCTGAGAATTCCAATTGCTTCACATAACGCTTCCTGGATCAAAAAATCTGCTCACTCACTGGGCTTTGAAACTATTTTTACAAGAGCATTGTGAGGAAAGATTTAAATTATGCAAATTGTCTGCACTCGGAGACTCAGCCAAGCGACTATATCAGAATTATTAAAAATACTGAATAACTGTACTGAATAACAAAATCACCACCATCCTTTTAAATCCATTCTTCAAGACCATGTATATGCATGTGAAGTGTAGATGTAGATGAAGTGCCTTGTAACAGGATGATTTAATCAGAGTGGTTGAGTGCCAGAGAACTGCCTCACACACCTTGGTCCAGTAATAAACTGTATTAAAATCACATTTTGATTGAAACAATCTTTCCTTGTGATTCATTTTAAAGGTCTCCAATTCTGTACAAACCTCAATTCCAAAAAAGATGGGACAGTATGTAAAATGCAAATAAAAGCAGAAAGCAATGATTTGTAAATTCTCTTTTACATATATTTAATCGAAAACAGGACAAAGACAAGATATTTCATGTTCTACCTTATAAACTTAATATACTTGTAAATATACCCTAATTTCGAATTTAATGCCTGATGCCATGGGACAGGGGCAGCATAAGACTGGGAAGGTCACTTACTGTATCGCTTTGGATAAAAGCGTCTGCTAAATGAATGTAATGTAATGTAAGGTTGTGGAATGTTCAAAAAACAGCAGTTTGGAACATTCCACAGGTAAACAGGTGAATAGGTAACAGGTGATTCTATCATGACTGGGTATAAAAGGAGCATCCATGAAGGCTCGGGCATTTACGAGCAAGGATGGATCGAGGTTCGCCACTTTGCGAAAAAACTGCGTGAGCGAATAGTCCAACAGTTTAAAAACAACGTTTCTCAATGCACGATTGCAAGGAATTTAGGGATTTCACCATCTACAGTCCATAATATTACTAAAAGATTCAGAGAATCTGGAGAAATCTCAGTGCGTAAAGGGCAAGGTGGAAAACCAATATTGAATGCCCGTGACATTCGATCCCTCAGACGGCACTGAATTGAAAACAGACATGCTTCTGTAATGAATATAACCACATGGGCTCGGGAATACTTCGGAAAACCGATGTCAGTAAACACAGTTTGTTGCTGCATCTACAAATGCAAGTTAAGACTCTACTATGCAAAGCGTAAGCTATATATCAACAACATCCAGAAAAGCCGGCGACTTCTCTGGGCTCAAGCTCATCTGAGATGGACAGACGCAAAGTGGAAACATGTGCTGTGGTCTGACGAGTCCACCTTTCAAATTATTTTTGGAAATAATGGACGTTGTGTTCTCCGGGCCAAACAGGAAAAGGACCATCCCGATTGTTACCAACGCAAGGTTCAAAAGCCAGCATCTGTCATGGTATGGGGGTGTGTTAGTGCCCATGGCATGGGTAACTTGCGCACCTGTGAAGGCATCATTAACGCTGAAGGGTACATATGCATTTTGGAGCAACATATGCTGCCATCTAGATGACGTCTTTTTCAGGGACATCCTTGCTTATTTTAGCAAGACAATGCCAAGCCACATTCTGCACGTGTTACAACAGTGTGGCTTCGTAGTCAGAGAGTGTGGGTGCTAGACTGGCCTGCGTGCAGTCCAGACCTGTCTCCCATTGAATACGTGTGGTGCATTATGAAGCGCAAAATAGGACAACGGAGATCCTGGACTGTTGAGGAGCTGCAGTCTTATATCAAGCAAGAATGGAAACAATTCCGCTTTCAAAACTACAACAATTAGTGTCCTCTGTTCCCAAAGGATTACTGAGTGTTGTAAAAAGAAAGGTGATGTAACACAGTGGTAAACATACACCTGTCCCAACTTTTTTGGGATGTGTTGCAGGCATCAAATTTAGAATGAGCGTATATTTACAAAAAACAATAAAGTTGATTTGTTACAACATAAAGTATCTTGTCTTTGTACTGTTTTCAAGTTGAATACAAGTCAAAAGGGATTTGCAAATCATTGCTTTCTGTTTTTATTTACATTTTATACACTGTCCCAACTTTTTTGGAATTCGGATTTGCACTTGTAGTGATTTAGGATACTCACCCATGCAGCTTGGTCTACACATGGGTAATTGTGAATGTTGCCATGGTGAAGGGCAAAAAAAAGGTGCCTTACCAAAGATTTAAGTATAAATCCTCAGTTCCTTCTGTGAATTCAACTATCCACCTACACAAGTGAATAGTATGAAAGCTCTATTTCAGTGACTTTGGGAGGTTGTGAGAGGATTTGAGGTGGGTTGCAAATGGACTGTCCACTTTATATCCCAGAAAAAGAATGTTGCGCATGTTCCACAGACATTCACACACTGTCCTGGCAAGCGTGCACACATGTTTTCACATTTCTGGCTATATTTTAATCAGGAATTGGTCAAAGCAAAGTATTCATTCCTTAAATGGTTCTTGCAGGGTAAATTATTTGGGAGCCTATGTTTATTGGATAAACTGACCCCATTTAAAAAAATCAACTCAACATATAACAGTCAAAACAGAGGTGCATTATTGAGAATGCATGATTTTCTACTTGACAATGATTTATTTACTCATTCAAACTTATTCAGAGACTTACAAGCTTTTTCCAAATGATTTAAACCAATCATTTCCCTTACGTATTTCATTACTTGGGGGGGGGGGGGGTTGTTTTGGCAGGGAACAACAAAACAATTTTTCTTTATGTTTGTTCCAATTTATGTATTTTACTGCAGTACTAAAATATGTCTCGATGCCCCTTGCCACAGTACTTCTCAGGGAGTAAATGTATCGGGAAATATGTTTAGCAGGGTTATGGGATGGGTTTAACAGCACTGAGCTAATTTAATGTAACTTGCACTGGAGGTATGGACAGAGGACTCGTGTATGTGTACCATTGGCTACTACTAAATTGACTCAAGCTTAGTCTGATAGGACTTACATTTTTGTGCCATGTTTCTCAATGACAGCACTGATTTTATTGTAACTTTCTACCTATAGCTTAAGTGGTTCTTGCTTTGGATAAAAGCACTATCGTGTAGGTATACACAGACCCACAACTGTTTGACTGCATTTGTTTGAGCTTCCTGGTTTATTAATGATGTTTTGGCCCCTGATTTCCTGCCACCCAATGATTTGCTTACACTAAAATACATGAATTAGCAGTTTGTGGATGTGCTGTATGTAGCTGCTTGCACTGAGATGCTAATTCCATTTATAGAAATACTTTAACCAACTTCCTCTCACAAAATGACCTGTTGGCCATTTGGGTGGTCGTGTAGTTAAAATGATAGAGCAGGGGTCTAGATCCTGGTCCTGGAGACCAGTTGTGTTTGCTCATTGCGTTTGCTATGCAGCACGTAATTAAACAGTTCAATACACTTATCTGGCTTTTTGGTCTGAATTGGTTGCACAACTAGTCATAGGGCTTATCGCTTATTTTATCCATCCTCGTCTCCTCTGTTCTCGCCCAACCTGGAAATCAATCGAGGTTCGCCATTTTTAAGGACATTCCAAACCACTAAATGCTCCTCAGAGGAGTGAGGAGCGAGGAAGGCTCATGGAGGATGCTTCAGTGAGGAAACACAAGTGTAGCCTTTCCGGAAGCTTTTTCTCAGAACATGTGTATGCATGTGTAAATTATCCACCTCTCCACATCTGCTATGTGGCAGGTACACCCCTACACAAATCCAATTTTACCATTCCTGTCCATTTATTATAAAGCGCTTTAATCCATAATGACACTCATTCTTTATGACTAACAAAAGCCAAGTTTATTCATGAAAAAGTGGCTAAAAAGCATTGTAGCTAAGCGCTTAAGTATAATATGATGCTGACGCTTGACTGAGCAAGGATGTTCCATTTGTCTAATGCTGGCTGCCTCAATTCCTCCGTTCTCATCTCATCCTTGCATCCTTTCCTTGCATCCTCCATTGGGTGGAGCTTAGGAGCGAGGAAAGGATGCAAGGAGTGAAAATAAGCAATTGTAATGAACCCATAGTGCCATAGACTCATAGTGTCACCCAGGTACAGAGGAGTTTTAGTTAGCAGGGTGTTCTACAGCTCATTGCACAATACTGACCCCTCTGGTCAGTTGGGTGCATGCAGTCTGCCGGTGCTATCTGCACAAAAGCTATGGAGTTAGATAGCTGCCAAAACATTTAGTAAACGTAAATTGAGATTCGCAAATGTAACTCAAATTACAAATGTGAACTTAAAATCGTAAATTGAGATTCGCAAATGTAAGTCAAATTGAAAATTTAAATTCTAAATTTGTAACTAAAATTGATTGAAGTGTAATTGTAAAACCTGATTTGTGTAGGTAATTTTTTTTATCTGTATGCGGAACTCATTATAAAAGTGTGCACTCTATTCTCTACATGCATGCGTTTTGTCAGTATGGTTGGCACCAAAATAGAACTGTAATCGTAATTTGGAATTCGTAAAGAGAGAAATGCAAACCTAGACCAGGAAGCCACAATTAAAAACCAGATGTCTCAGAAACAATGTTTCCAAATTAAAAGTTCACAGGTTTTTCGAATGAACTGCAAGCATATGAAAGCTTCCACTAAGGTTCCACCTGTGCATTCACAGAAACTAGCTTAGCTAACTAACTAAGATTAGCGCACAATATGTCAAGATGTCCATTGGGTATCTTGCCATGTCCACTGGGTGGCGCAGGATGATTGGATAGGCGGTGTCTTGTTAACTGGATACATCTCACTGAACAAATGGGTAGCGCAGAGCACCTGAATATATGGTGTCTAGTATGTGTCGGCTTTTGAACTGTTCGGCTCTCCATAAAGTCCTCTTGTGCAGCGACTGCACAGGTCAGCTGGTGAATTGCAGTTTTACAACGATGTGGCAGATCTGAAATTATGAATGGCCAGTCCAAATAGGCAGAAAATCAAAACTAGGAGATTACAAGTTATTAACAAAAGAACCTCTCCATGAGAAGCCATTAATTGTGACAGGTATGGGAGACAGGAAAATACTTGGAAGAAATAATCAGAACAAGAACCAAAGTTACTTGTGTTGCCAAGGGAGATGAAAACAGAAGTGATGAACATGTAATTGAGCTGAGAGGATAGAACAATATCGTCCGCTTTCACTCACAGGTACTGACCCAGCAGTAACCCAGCCCTGCTCTGGATTGATGACAGCCACTGATTCACAGCAGCACTGGGCCATTTTCCATATTGGGCCATATTCCCCAATGAAAACTGAGAGGTGTTCACAAATGCCTTGCTTTGATATTGGATGTTCACTGTTCGGCAGGGCTATCAGTCTGCAGAAGATTTCCAAAGAGAGATTTACTATGTGTGTGTGTGTGTGTGTGTGTGTGTGTGTGTGTGTGTGTGTGTGTGTGTGTGTGTGTGTGTGTGGTGTGTGTGTGTGTGTGTGTGTGTGTGTGTGTGTGTGTGTGTGTGTGTGTGTGTGTGTGTGTGGAGGGTGCTCTGCTTATGTTGCTTTATATCCATTTCATCACTTTCCTAATGGTTAATCAGCTGGATCTCTTTATTTCAAATCAAAGCAATCCAATCAACCATGACTGTCTGTGGAGTTGAAAATTATTGAAAAACTATAACTATATTATAGATAACTATGATATTATTATAGATAACTATACGTAATATAATATAGTTATTACTTAGGTTAATATTGGCTTATTGCAAGACAGTAATAATAAATAAATACGTACATCTCAATTCTAAAGAGAACATTTCAAGTTCAATATGACAACAAGGTGCCTAAGGCATTATAAGAAGACTGAACAATCTTGGTCTAAGCACATAATGCTTGATAAGGGGTGATTAGCTGGAAAATAATATGTTGTGTAGGCATTATATATATACTATTATATATTTGCTCCACTGTTTTATGTAATATTTTAGAATGTAAAAGGTTCATTGGTAAACATGATTCCCAGGACAGATGATGATTAATGATTAATAATTGAACATCTGTTGTGTGCTGACAGTGTGTGTTATAAAAGCAAGGTAACCTATTCTGCTACTAGCAATCCAACAGCCTTGTTGAGAGTATCACCCAAGCGACAATAATGTTTTGCATTATTAAATGTTAGAAATCCTTTTGTTAGACAGGGCTGAAGCCAGGGGCCCCCAATATTTAGGGGGCCCCCAAAATTAGTTAACAGAAAAAACAATTGTTTATATGTAAAATAAGACAGACCAGACCTAGATAGACCAGATGAGGTGGGAGGTATGCCGACTGTCAGCAATGCGGTGTGTGTGGGATAACTAGACATTGTACTGAGATCTTATTTGATGCTACAGTGTGCAAAAGTTTGTCTGAATGCCTGAAAATCGACATGTAGGGAGAACCGGGATGAAAAACACTTCGTAAACGAAAGGTTTATGTACAATGTAATAATAATAAGTATGTGGATGAAATTGAATATAATTACAATTCAATTCAATAGAATTTCTTGTTTACTTACACTAGTAATAATTTTGATGGAAGGGCCCCTGTTTGAATTACAGCCAGGGGCCCCATGCAACCTTAATCCGGCTCTGGTCCCTGGTGAATATTGTGTAGAATAAACCACAATTCAAATGACGCCCCGTCCTTCACTATTCATCAATAACTGTAATTCAGTGCCATCCCATCGGCTGGAGACCACCAGAGAATTCTGCTGCTTAATATTCCAATTAATCTTCTCAATCTGTTCATTACAGCGCTGGATTGGATGGGAAATTGAATCACGTTTTTCCAAGTGCCAATCAGCAGTCGGGTGACATCTAAATTCGTTCAATTCAATTTTGTATGTATAGTGTGTGTTACAGAAACACTGTCACAAAGAAAGGAAAACTGGGCAAAAACCAGGGCTGCGTTCGGATCTGAAATGTATCCTTTCTTCCCGTCGTTCCCTTCCCTTGCTTCAAGGGGGGAATCGCCAAAATGCCAGGATGAAATATGGCAGCCACACCAAGTGTGATTCGGATCCAATTTAATAAAGGGGAGGGAGTAATTATATTCCCTCGCTCCCTCGTTTATCCTCCCTTCCACCAAGGGTATAGAATGCAAGCTTCCAGCAAGAAGGGAATCCCACAATGCAATGCTCCATGTGGAAAAAGTGGGCGGTCACGGAGGGTCTCTGTCGGTCACCACAGAACTATGTGGCAGTCACATTTTAACTCTATGGTATTACATTTCCAAAATGTTGCAAGGGCGGTTCAGTTCCGTTTTTGTTTGTTTCTCGTCAATCCTCCCTTGCAGAGCACCTTTTAAGTTTGCTTGCTGCACGTAGCAAATTGCGTCACAAGGTAGCTCCCTCGAGGGAAGTGAGCAAGGGAAGGGAGTGTGTTAAATTGGATTCGAATGCAGCCCAGACCTCCAAAGACCCTCTGAGCTGTGGATGTCCAGGATGAGGAGGGGACACCGGTGAGCTGACATTTCGGTTCTTTGGCCTGAGGGTACGTGAGGTGTTGTTATGTTGTGTGTGTGTAGAACCTCAGCGCTGCACACGGCAGCTCCACAGGCAGGCATTAGTGAGCCGCTGCAGCATGGGACACCTGTCATTGGACCGGCAACACGCTCCTAAAAAACAGAATAGGATGCCATAAAGTTGAAGATCATATTCATTTATTTCACCCTCCTCTGCCCTGCTCTCTCTCTCACTCTCTCTCTCTATCTCTCATTAATTTTTAGTTCACTCTATACAGCATTCAAAGCAATGAACAATCTCTTATCAAGATACTGTATGTTCTCTGTTGTTTCTACAATTATGATACACCAGAAATTAATTGTGATGAACTGTGCATAGACCATTGCAAAAAAAAATACAATAAATACGGACGAAGTCTCAATGTAGTTTATTGTCCTTTTTACAATTTCCTGTTTGTTTGAGATACAACACAACTTGCCACATCTTCAAATGTCCATATTTACAATAGGATTTACAATGTCCTTTGTCCTTTTGAGATGGGGTATTGTTTGATGATTTGTAAGGAGAGGAGACAGCAGTGCGTCAAAGAGGGGGTGTTTTTCAAAGTTTTTAACAGCCAGGGAAGCCATGGGAAGGGTAGGCTCTTTTAATGACTTCAGTTTACAGGCATTTAGCACTCTTATCCATTGATTGTGTGCTTTTGTACAACTCTTGATGTGTGAATTGTGTGCTGAAGGCCTTTGTTGAATGGTGAACAGTTATTCAGTGTACAGCGCTAGTTGTCAGTATAATCACACCAATCAGTTCAGTTCTGGCTCAGGTTAATTTGTGCTTCTCAAAATGTTCCATCAAAGAAATGTGGGTATTAGGACAAATGGTATTAAACTGTTATTAATCATTGGACGTCTCAATTGTAAATAAATCAAGTAAAATAAATTAAAAGCTTTTTGTTTATAGAGCACGTTTGGTTCTTGTAAACTGCATTGGCATACTCCCTCTCAGAAATTAGTGTGAAATATTCCTTGGAATTGGCACAGGCTTCTCTGAGCATTTGACAATGCAAAGGAAGACAGTCACAGAAGCAGACCTAGTTTTGCATGAAATTTATAGTGGGGTATTTTAGACATATGCTGGTCCTCTTGAGTGATTTATATTAAACACGCACGCATGCACGCACGCACGCACGCACGCACGCACGCACGCACACACACACACACGCACAGTCAGCGATGAACACCAACAATGCTTCTTATCCTTTCCAACTTGGATGTTATAATCGTGATCATTGGGTCTATGTCCCAGATGTTTAATCTGGAGTTTTTCCTCCAACTGAAAAGTGCGAAAACTCAATGACACCAAATAATCTACTTGACTCATTCTCGTAATGTAATTGTATTAGCTAGCTAGCGTGCTATCATCTGAGGCTGAGCTAGATTTTTTCTGCACACAAAAATGACTGGTCATGCCAGCCAATAGCTGGTGCTACATGAAAAAAATTATAACCACCAATTGCTCAAGCTCATGCAGTTCACACTACAGTTCTGTGAGGCCGTAAAGCTGCCAGCCTCGTCACACATAACACAGAGAGAGCTGTCACAGCAGCTCCAAAAGTAAACAAACACACACACAAAACAACACAGAGAGACAGGCTGCTGTCAGCACAGCTCCAGAATACTCTCACGCAAAGCTGTATTTTTCAAGGAAAATTATTCCAAGCAGCATCGTTAAGATGGGTTGTGTGTGTGTGTGTGTTTGTGTCTGTGTGACAGTCGAGGTAACTTCATTAAACAAGTAGATTTTTTCATTAAATCTCATGCACCACAGTAACATCTGTTAGTGGGGGCCGGCCCTACAGGCCATCAATGTAACATTGCCACTTAACACTACACTGTATAAAATAGTGTAGCCTACCAGAGCACTATGCCACCATTGACTCACAAGATGGAAACTGAGCAGCCCCACTGTTTTGCCCCCAAACGCAGAGTGGGGAAAGAATGTTTGCTCATTTATGGAGCAGTGCTGTTCCTGAGTTTTCTCTCCACTGTCATAAGCCTTACATGAGGGCTTTGACAAACGGGAACATAAATATCAGGCTTCTACTTCCATAGTGGAGCAAGGATACCACAAACTTACCAGAAGAGTGCTGTTTCTATCACCAGGAGAATGCTGTTTCTCTCTGTGCTCTGCAGTGAGCCAGGAGAGTGCTGTTTCTATCACTGCTCTGCAGTGAGCCAGGAGAGTCCTGTTTCTATCTGTGCTCTGCAGTGAGCCAGGAGAGTGTTGTTTCTATCACTGCTCTGCAGTGAGCCAGGAGAGTGCTGTTTCTATCTGTGCTCTGCAGTGAGCCAGGAGAGTGCTGTTTCTATCTGTGCTCTGCAGTGAGCCAGGAGAGTGCTGTTTCTATCACTGATATGCAGAGGGCCAGGAGAGTGCTGTTTCTATCTGTGCTTTGCAGTGAGCCAGGAGAGTGCTGTTTCTATCTGTGCTCTGCAGTGAGCCAGGAGAGTGCTGTTTCGATCACTGCTCTGCAGTGAGCCAGGAGAGTGCTGTTTCTATCACTGATCTGCAGAGGGCCAGGAGAGTGCTGTTTCTATTACTGCTCTGCAGAAAGCCAGGAGAGTGCTGTTTCTATCACTGATCTGCAGAGGGCCAGGAGAGTGCTGTTTCTATCACTGCTCTGCAGTGAGCCAGGAGAGTGCTGTTTCTATTACTGCTCTGCAGAAAGCCAGGAGAGTGCTGTTTCTATCACTGATCTGCAGAGGGCCAGGAGAGTGCTGTTTCTATCACTGCTCTGCAGTGAGCCAGGAGAGTGCTGTTTCTATCTGTGCTCTGCAGAAAGCCAGGACGGTGCTGTTTCTATCAGTGCTCTGAAAGACAGAAGACTGACGTTTCTTTTACGCTCAGCAACAAGCTGTTAGAGGGCCATTTTTTATAAACGCTCTACACCAGATTCTAAGATACAACCCCCCCCCCACTCAGGAAAACAACACCATCTGCCACAAAAAAATCTGCTTTCCTGTTTTTCCCCCTTCTGAAGTGAGGACACCAAGCAGGGCATGCAGTATTTCTTTCTTGAGTAAAAAAGAGCACATCTAAATAAACTTTATAAGTGCAAATACAGGGTGACTTGTGATCAGCATCACTGTGGGTCCTCACAGTGAATTTAGGATTCTCAGTAGAAATAATCTCGATACTGCAGTCAGCCCAAACACCTTATTTACTTCCTCTTCTCATATTAGGAGCAGTCAACAGACTCCTTTCTCTCTCTCCCTGCCTCTCTTAGTGCAGAGCTCTGATGCACAGAATCTAAAAATGGCAACTCGATCTGCCTGGACAGGCTCGTTTTCTGAGGCTTTCAGAAAGTGTGAGTGGAGTGGTCTTTATTCGACCTAAGTT